>CALSCE010009779.1:1125663-1136665 GCA_943593645.1 Bovichtus variegatus | reverse complement strand
AAATATAATCAAAAGATAATGTAAAATTAATGAAAAAATAATCAAAATATAATCAAAAGATAATGTAAAATTAATGAAAAAATAATCAAAACATAATCAAAAAATAATCAAAAAAACTAAAAGAAGTGGGCTGAGTGAGGTGGCATTGTCATTGTTTTTTTGATAGGAAAGACTAAGAAATATAGACAACTTACATGTCATTTGCATTTTAGTGATGAAAAGACAGAATAATGAAAAAATAATGAAAGAATAATTTAAAAATAGTGAAAAAATAATCAAAAATAATAAAAAAATAATAAAAATTTTTTTTAAAAAAAATTAAAAAATAATAAAAAAATTCAAAGACGTGTGCTGAGTGAGGTGGCATTGTCATGCATAGAAACTGTCATTGTTTTTTATGGAAGGAAAAACTAAAAAATATAGAGAACTTACATGTCAATTGCATTTTAGTGATGAAAAGAAAGAATATTGTAAAACTAATGAAAAAATAATGAAAAAATAATGAAAAAATATTCAAAAAATAATCAAAAAATAATCAAAAAATTCAAATATGTGCGCTGAGTGAGGTGGCATCATCATGCATAGAAACTGTCATTGTTTTATTTGTTAGGAAAAACTAAAAAATATAGACAACTTACATGTCATTTTCATTTTAGTGATGAAAAGAAAAAATAATGAAAAAATAATGAAATAATAATGAAAAAATAATGAAAAAATAATCAAGAAATAATCAAAAAATAATCAAAAAATAATCAAAAAATATTTTTTCTTTATTTTTTCATTATTTTTTCTTTTCATCACTAAAATGCAAATGACATGTAAGTTGTCTATATTTTTTAGTTTTTCCTACCAAAAAAAACAATGACAGTTTCTATGCATGACAATGACACTTCACTCAGCCCAAGTCTTTGAGTTTTTTGATTATTTTTTCATTATTTTTTCATTATTTTTTCATTATTTTTTCTTTTCATCACTAGAATGCAAATGACATGTAAATTGTCTATATTTTTTAGTTTTTCCTAACAAATAAAACAATGACAGTTTCTAAGCATGACAATGCCATCTCACTCAGCGCACATATTTGAATTTTTTGATTATTTTTTGATTATTTTTTCATTATTTTTTCTTTTCATCACTAAAATGCAAATGATATGTAAGTTGTATGTATTTTTTAGTATTTCCTTCCAAAAAAACAATGACAGTTTATATGCATGACAATGCCACCTCACTCAGCACACATATTTGAATTTTTTGATTATTTTTTGATTATTTATTGATTATTTTTTCATTATTTTTTCAGTCGCAGCACCACCAGCAGCACCACAAGCAGCACCACCAGCAGCACCACCGGCAGCAGCACCACATTCAGCAGCACCAGTAGCAGCACCACAAGCAGCACCAGTAGCAGCACCACAAGCAGCACCAGTAGCAACCCCAACTGTTGAGCTGGGCAGGTACTTGCAGCTCCTGGTCCACCGTGCGTCTCAGATTGGAGAGCTGGAACAGGTATCCTCCAATCCACGTCGGTCTTTCTCAGGTGGGAGGGGAGCAGCAGCGCTGCGGCCAACCACATCCTAATTAACATAATAAATGGGACAGAAACAAGCACACACACACAAACACACACACACACACACACACACACACACAACCACACACACACATACTACAGGAAGATTAATAAGGTCAACGGCATCTGCCATGGCCGTAACATTTCAAACATTTTTCTAAAATCTTTCCAAAATCTTTAAAAATCTTTAATGTCTTTTTTTCGTAACTTTTCCTCCTGCAGAATATAACGTGTCAACTGTGCACAAAGGATATTTGGCGACACTTTATTATAATGACTCTAATCTCATCCTTAATTGACGCATAAATAATGATGTACTGCAGGACGTATCATTAATTCCTGTCGCTCGCCCTCCACACATGATGAAGTCACCTGGAGTTTATGTAATTAATTACCGGTTAATGGATCATCAATTAATGAGCGTTAACTTCTCTCTGAAAGCAGAACACTGATTGTTCTCATGCAAATGAAGCTTTTTAAAGTCACAATTAGATTTCTGACAGTTTTTCTTTCTTACTTACATTTCAATGGAAATTGTTAGTGTAACATGTCCGTCCATTTTCCCCTTATCTGTCATGGCACCTGCCAGATTTTTTCAATTTGGTGGCATATGAATGAATGTATAAAGTAACCGTGAATTAATCATAACTTGATGATCCATTAAGCTTTAACTTATCACATTAAGTCAGACTTGATCATTTCGTACTAGTGAGCAACAGCGATGCATGATGCCTACATGATGCATTAATGAATAGTTGTGCATTATTTGAGTATGTGATTTTTAGTGTTCCCCAGACATTTCAAAGTCTTACAAATTGCAGTTTCTATAAAAGATGCACAAAGTGAGGAAATTTGATTTAGCATGTTTTAGCTGCATTGATCTAGTTGAGATTTGGTGGAGGCCAAAGACGTCCGGGGATAGCAGCACTGTCCCATCATATTTCTTGGTTCGTTCTCAAACCAATCTTAGCATTACACCGAACTACTAGGTTCAAAATGTGTGGTCATGCTTTTAGCTTGTAACTCAATCGCTGTGGTTTTGAGTTTTGTTTGACTTTTTTTACTTTAATTTAGACTATACTTGACTCATGGACTTTTTCCTCTATGCACCATATTCAGGACACACTTTTTTTTCTCCCTCTACTGGTAACCATAGAATAAATCACCAGTGTGATATTCATTCCATGTAACATTTGTGTGTTGGGTATAACATCTTAACCTGTAGATACCAACGATTGGGTAAACTTTTAGACTTATTACCGCCGCCAAGGAGGTGTTTTCGGTTTGGTTTGTTTGTTGGTTTGTTTGTCTGTTTGTTGCCATGATTACAGAAAAAACTGCGTGCCCAAATTTCATGAAACTCGGTGGAAGGGTGTGACATTGAGTCAGGTACAGCACAGTGACAGCATGAATCGACACGCATCAAAATCCAATTGGTGGCTGGATTAATCGCAGTGTTTTACAGTGCTGCTCTGTCATGTCTGCACTAAGAAAAATCCCTGCTCCCGTCTAAGAAATAGTCCCGCCAGAACTCCTTTTTACACCTCAGTTTTGTACAGATTGAAGAAACGAGATATAACGTGTTAATTATTGAACTTTAGAGGTAGACTGCTGTTAGGTGGATTTTGTTACCTTTGTACAGAGCCAGGCTCGCTGTTATTCCCCCACTTTAAGCGTTTATGCTAAACTAAGCAAACAGCTCCTGGCTCTAGCTTCACCAGACAAATATGAGATTGGTATCAATCTTCTCCTACGACTCTCTGCAAGAAAGCCATTAAGAGTGTTTCCCAAACTGTCCCAACTAGTCCTTTCAAAGAATGTGGTTTTTGGTGTTTGCGAGGCAGACGTTAAGACCCTAGTTTTACTTGATGTATTGCACAACACAACACATTCCCCACTGCATGTTGAGATCAATACCAATCTCGTGATGGCTTCTAGTTATAGTTTGCCATATTTTACAGAACACATGGTTGGCTCTCACCTTTCGACCTGCTATTAATCCACATTGCTGGAGACATTGAGAGCCTTGCATAAGGCATCCAGCCCATAATTCCATTGTTGATTTGTACCTGCTATAACAACCACTTGGCCTTATCTTTCTCTCCGGGCTTCTTGCTTTGCCCAAACCAATTCTAATGACATTTGCCTCACTCTGAGCGTGATATTCAAGCGATACTGGTCTGGCTCATTGTCACTCCCTTTTGTTGTTATAGGTTATCATAGCTCTGTGCATGTTTGATTTGTGCACTCGGGAGACAAGGCAGAGGAACAATGACCTTTCGGGTACAATGAGCCACTGCTCCTTGAAAAACACATCACATGGATTCCCCAGGGATTCAGTTTAATTCCTTTAAAGCCACTCAATGTCTGGCCACCGCACAGCCATCACTGCAGCCCCAGATACACTACGCAGACCATTTCCAATATTACCTCCTAACCAACATGCCTACACCCACACCTCAGGAAAGTATGCATCTCATTAGTTATGCACAGTGCTCCCTGAAAATAGACTTCCTTTGGTGCAAAGTGAGCAGCAAGTTCGACAGGCTTTCAATGCACACAGTAGGTGGTTTTTCGGCTTCCCTGCTCCGGAGAAGTATTCTTTTGCCTGAAAAATCACAGTAAATGCCCACAGAATGAGTCAGCGACAGAAAGACAGAGAGAGGGAGGATTTCTGTCACGATTTGAGAGACTGATAGGGTGCCACAAAAATAAATTGTATCATATTGTCTTCATTTCCCACTCTATTTCCTGCAGGCTTCTGTGCAGCTGTCAAATGAATCCTATTATCCGACAGTTATCTGACCTGTTTAAGGGCGAGGAAATCCTTTATGTGTCTTTTTCCATTCTGCGAGACATGTTGTATTAAAAAAAAAAAATTCTCTCTGTTTGGAGAGTTCACCTTTTCATTGTGCTTATCGCAGCCTGTCTCATTCACCTGCGAGGTGGGGGGGGGTAAAAACAAATAAAAACCTCGTCTTTTTCTGAAAATCAACAGAAATATAGGACATTTGAGATGCCAAAGGACTCTAGGACTCATCGTCTCCTTGACAACTGTCTCCAAGCAACCATTACTCGTCAAAGCCTTTTTCTACAACCCCGTCTCTCTCTCCGACTCTCTCCCTCTCTCTTCAACCCCTCTGTCTCTTTGCCAGTTTGCCTTCATCTCAAGAGTCCTCCCATGTCCTCTCCAGATAGTTATTGTACCAGCTTCAGAAGCTATCCGATGTGATCTCATATGATTTACTGTAGGGAGCCATGTTCTCGAGTTTTAGCCTGAGGCTCTTCTGTAGACCTACAAGGGTGGAGCAGAAAGACAGAGATGTTTTCTTTATAGTTATTTGTGCCATTCAGTTTGGAGACTCCAGTCAGTAAACTAAACTGCTTCTTTGGCGCGTTGAGTTGAAGGAATAGGTTAATCCAGTATTGGTGAATTTACCCGTTTAGTAATGAGTAATCAAACCCCAATTCCTAGTAGACACCAACCTGTTGACTTAAATTGGACAACTGTATCCAAAAGGAATGGCTTTAAGTATTTTTGAATCTACTTCATTCAAAAGTGTTGTTTTTGTATGGTCAATTCAGGAAATCATCCATATAACTGATGTAACTAACCTTGTTTTCTGGAGCTATGTCAGGTTACAAGCCACTGCATAGTTATTTTAAGCTGTAGACAGTCTCCTATGCCCCCCCCCCTCACCCCCCCTTAACTTCCTTCGGAGGGCAGGAGAGTAATACCTGAAACAGAGTGTTTTATTTTTAGTCCAGACTGCATGGAAAATCCAACAATTTTACCTAACTGTGGCAAAAATATCATATACTGTAAGCCTATGGTCGTGTCCATTCAGCTTTAGAAAGTTCTCCAAGTGCTTTATCACGTTTGATATTTGCATACAGTTGCCAGACAGATTATGTTCTAAGGGCAGTTCACCCAAATTGCAAAGAAACACATTTCCTCACTTACCTCGAATGGTATTTTGCTATACAAGTAGTTTTGCTTTCACTTGGCCAAGTTTTGAGATTATTATTTATTTTATTCTATCTCAATACAATGGAGTTAAACAGAAGGTTCCTTCCGTCATTGGAAGGTAGAGCATCAAACGTCCAGGGAAACACCACTTTTCTCAGACCATGTACTTGTTACTGACAGTCCACAGAGCAGTGCACACAGTGAACATCTTTTTTTTCACTGTGACTTCTTTTTTACTGAAGACATCTGTGTTGGACAAGTTTAAGTTTAATATATAAAAATGTCTCTGAGTAACTGAGAGAAATGCAAAAAGTGTTGCAACCACCCCCAGTCTCCTACATACCTGTAGCCCAGGGGGTACTTGGCCATCGTGAGGTAGGCCAAGCTTACTTAATTAAAAATATATATATATTTTTTAAATTGGACCTGGACCCTGGTCCTCCTGAAGGAAGTATCTGGCTCTTTAGCAGCTAAATGCTCCATATGTTCACCAACTAGTCTCTAATTGTGTCTGTCTGCTGTTTGGTGTTTAGCAGGTAGAGTACAGTGGGTTTTTAGAGCTTTTTACCTAAAAAAACAAACAAAAAACAGCTGGCTGCTGCGACTGAAAGCAACACTATGAGAGCGGAGAGTGAACCAGGAGAGGAAAGTTGTGGGCCGGGGAACTAAGCAATGAGCTGTAGTGATAATCATCTGTAGGTTCATCCCTTTCACATTGTCATTGACACATTGTTATTATAAAATATTCATTATAGCCTCTTTAGAGTCAAGGACAAACAGTTCACACAGTGAGCTGCAGTAACACTAAGACGGCTTTGTAGATGCAGAGTGCATTGAAAGTAGGAATATTGAATATATATGTGGTATATCAAAGTGACATTTACATTTTTATTGAACTATGCATGACTGACATTTTCTAAAATGAACTTTAAACAGTAATCTCACATACATGCACTTAAACACTGCCATCGAGGACCATAGTAAAGAATCAGCTGGAGAGAAAATGTGGTTTTTACATTCTCAACTTTAAACAGGTAACTTGACAATGATCTGTATATATCCTAAAGTCAATCTATTTTCAACCTGAGAATGTGTTACTGCGCTTCCGTTGCATCTTTTTGCTGCTTAGTCCTTAACGGAACAGCTGTCACGTCAAAGTCTCGGGAGGACCTGACACGTGACCTAGTAACGGCTGTAATGAGACATTCATTTCATATGGTTGTTATAAAGAAGGACGGGAGACTCGTTCAGGATGTCAAACAAAAACGTATTTATTGTCAGTGGAAAGACGAGAGTGTCTAGCAGACTGTGACAAACGGGTGAGCATGTGTCGGTGACGCCGCCGCGCTTAACGAGCTATCCAAACGTTTCCAGAACGTTCTCTTTTGGGTCACCTGTGTGGCCACACACTTCAGTCTCAACACACATAACAAATGCCAGCGGGTAAAAAGAGAAAGAATGGAAAACATCAAACAGCCACAGGTAGATTAGGTTTTCTCTTGTTTGTCCTCCTGTGCTCCAAGAACATCCCAGCATTCTTTGACTCCGCGTCTATTAAAGGAAAGTCCAGTCTGCTTACGTCTTATTCCTTATCGCCACTTTGACCTTTTTTTCTTTTTCTTTCGCTCCGCATCCTTGGGTAAAGGGTTCTTTGTGCTGATCGCTCACGATGCGTTCAGCGGAAATATGGCTTGGCCGCTGACGTTTTTTTATCCTTGTATAAAAATCACGGACGAACGTATGCCATTGGTATCATCAAACACTTCAAAATCAGTACGGGACACAAAAGGTGGATGCAGTGTGAAGATTGTGGCTAGAAAAATGCGCAGAGAAGAAGGTTTTTTTTTTTTTTTTGTTGTTGTTTTTCTTTGTTTTTTATAAATAAAGGGACTTGCCTTTGAGATGGCAATGCTAGAGACACTAGCTGGATTGTGCATTAGCTATTGGCCACGGAGGTACAGTAAATCCAGTATCATGTACGGTAAAACCTACAGGGCCATGTCTTAGATCGTCTACTCGGCATGCTATAAAACAAGATTCACAATAGGTATACATTGGATTGCTATCAGTCTCTACATAATCAGTGGGTGCTACTTGTGTGTTTATTTGTGACTCTCCCACCCCTCCCAATTCGCCACAGTAAGTGTTCAATCAGCATCTTGATGTGACTCTCTCCACTGTCACTAATTGTTTCTCTCCTGCTCTCATCAGGCAATGAATGCTCGCTGATTCACCTAAACTGGAGCAGCAAATCAAGCTCATCTGCTTATCCGTTTCTCTGTTTTTGTCTCAAAAATGGCCTCTTTCCCCTTTTCGAAAATTTGCTTCACTGATAGGGAGAAGATGAAGGTTCAGTGCTATGATCGAGGCTCTGTCCAACTTTTTCTCCCACTTTTCACCTTCTTTGACGCCTTCACTGCCTTTGCTAAATACCTCTCTTTCCACCCCTCTATTTTTCCTACTAATACTAGTCTCCATCTCATTCTTGTCTCTGCTTTTAGTGATCTGCTCCTCTCTACTATCTTCCATTTCACCCTCTTTTACACCTGTACCCCCCCACCCCCCCGCTCCATATCCTTCAGTCTGGTGTGTGTACATGTATGGGAGTGTGTCTCTTTGCCTTAGTGTGTGTATGTGTGTCACAGTGCACTGAGGTCGTGGCAGGAGCGAGACTTCTGACGGAGGATCTTGCTGCCCCGGTGGCGGCTCATTTCCCGGTAGCGGCCCCGATCCCGGTCCCGGTCTCGACCGTAGGAGCGCGGTACCAGCCCCGACAGGAAGCGCTTGGCCCGGCTGGTCAGGCTCTCTCTGCGGCCCGCCCCGGGGTCGCCGTCGGTCCAGCCGGGGCCGACGCATTCGCCCCTTGCGGCCCGAACTGCGGCCTCCAACAGCTCGTTGGTACCGTGGTCCAGGGAGGCTGAGAGCTCCATGTAAAGGGAGTCGAACATCGTGGCGCTGGATTGGGCCTCTGGTGAGAGAGAGGAAGGTGTTTACATGGTGCACGTTTTATATAATTGAGGCTTCACACACTGGCAGCTACAAATGGAAAATAGAGGCAGCGGTTTGAAGTTTAAGGATATTGGAACATCAAACCAGCTAAACATCCACAACCTGTTAAAGTCCCAGCTGCTGCGTAATATGTGGCACCACAAAATAATCCCTCTGGATTGACAGCCTACTCGCTGCTGTTCGGGAGACTCTTTTAGACTCTTGTGTGTTTATTTGTTGCTTTTTATCCACCAAATTGTGACAAATAGAGTCAATATACAGAACCTTCTCTCTCCTCTCTGTTTAGTGTGCTTTTGAAATCTTGTCTGATGAAGAGAAAAAGTCATAAAGGGTGAAATGTTGTTTTCTCCGGGATTGTGATTTATTAGTAATTTGTTGATGTATGATTGATATCACATTTAAGATAAACATGCAAGTCCATTCTTGAACTTGGAAGTACAAAACCCAAACAAAACAATCTCTACTCAAAGGTCCTTTGTGGTGATTTAAACCAGGTCACACTTTTCATTATCGGATGGCGTTTGCTCAGTTGTGATGGATAGATCTCTTTACATGTGACTGAGAAACCTCCATTCAGTGATAAAGACCACTGGATACAGTTGAAAGCAACAGAAGAAAAAGCTAGTGAGTAAACCTTGAGTTGGGATTGTTTTGTCAATCTACAATGTACAAACCTAGCATTTACAGCAGAGATACAAAATACTTTAAAAATGAGAAATCACCAGATTTTTTTTTGTAGAATAGATTGTTTTTCCTAAGAATTTCCACCTGATTTTTAATATCTCTTTTCCCTGTTAAACTAATTAGTCTCTACCGCATTGTAATGTTTCCAAAATGAACATACTGTGTATTCCTTTTGGCCAATCTGTCTTCATCAACATTCATAAATGAAGCCAGACAGAGAGGCAGTGATGGAAGGACGGGGTTAACGTGGCCACGGTAGTTGAGTTGTACGGCACAAGCTTAAATCTCTTTGCGGCAGCTCATATGTATAAAAAAAACAAGGTTTCTATCTCAATGTGACTCTCCTGGATAAGGACAGGTGAATAAACGTGTTGTTGACAAGGCTCAGTATCTCAGCTATAAGCTCCTGTGTGTCACTGGTCAAACAGGCCTGCATGATAAGGACAGATACAGATACAGATCATCCTGCAACAAATAGGCTTCGCTGTCAGCTCAAAAAAGCATTTTCTTTCCACTATACTTGAGCTTTGTTTGATTGCCTCTGCTCTGCTCTCTCAGAATCATTATCTAGACGCTCTTGGCACCTGTGTGCAAAAAAAAAAAAAATTGCCTTTCAGAGGTTTATTGTTGGTAATCATAATAAGTGTCTCTGCCATAGACACGTTTTTAGGTTTTTGTTCTATCAATCTAATTTATTTTCACTGTAAAATCTGCAAGAAAAGGCCCGGGTTGTAAAATGACAAAATGTTTTCTGTATGGCTACATGTGACAATCTTCACTCAAGGTCCTCTTGCTAACCTTTTCCCGGAGCTTTCGGCCTGGCCTTTTTTTATCCATCAATGGAGTTTGCTCAGCTGTCATGTAGATATATCTGTTGACATAGAACCGAGCAAACTCCAGGTATAAAAAAGTAAGCCTTTCACAAGCTGTCCGTGAAGATAATTAACTAAATACTCTATACTGATTAAATCTATTTAAATCCTGCGTAATATTCAGATATATATATATATGGTCATTGAAATGTGACATGTTAATCTGGTTTTTATGCGGCTGCATCTACACGGCATGAACACATACTGAACAGGTTGCACAGGTATAACAGAAAACAGAACTAGATTTGATCTGGGCGTAATAATCCAGTCGCACAGCAGCTGTCAACCCATAGCAGTGTCACCTAATAGTGGGTGAGATAAGAGAGGGAGGAAAAAAGAGAAAATCCCAAACCAGGTCAACAGGGTTTATACTAATACCTACGACAGCTGATCGAATTGGACTAAATCTTTAGGACCTTTTAAAAGTTTTTGGGAAATTGTATTTGGAGAGCACGGGAGGGGAAACAAAGGGAAGAGAGGAAATGTGAGGGGGAGGAGTGGAGAACAGAGGAGACAAGGAGAGGAGGAACGAAGGAGAGGAGAACAGAGGAGAGGAGAACAGAGGAGACGAGGAGAGGAGGAACGAAGGAGAGGAGAACAGAGGAGACAAGGAGAGGAGGAACGAAGGAGAGGAGAACAGAGGAGAGGAGATGAAATTAGGAGAGGAACGAAAAGTAGGACAGTAGAAGAGAGAGTGGAAGAGATGAGGTGAGGAAAGGACAGGAAATTAAATGAGAGGAGGGGAAACAATGAAAGGAGATGAAGGAAACGAGAGAGAAGAGGAAACAAGAAAAGGAGATGAAACAAGCAAAGGAGATGAAGAAAGGAAATGAGGAAGTAAATAAGAGGAAAGAGGAAACAAGGAAAGGAAAGGAGACTGTACAAAGAGTGAAGGGG
>CALSCE010009779.1:1089251-1125653 GCA_943593645.1 Bovichtus variegatus | reverse complement strand
AGGAGGAAACGAGGAACGAGAGGAAATAAGGAAAGGAGACGAGTAGAGAGGAGGAAGCAAGAGAGGAGAGAAGAGAGGAGAAGAAATGAGGAGGAAACGAGAGGAGGAAACGAGAGGAGCGGAGTGTCAAACAAAACAAGGAAATGAGGAAGGAAAGGAGAAGAGATGAGATGAAAGGAAATGAAAACGAGGAGAGGAGGCAGAGGAGGCAGAGGAGGCAGAGGAGGCAGAGGGCCACCCAAAGGTCCCTACGTGTGTGTGCTGACTATGAGAAAGGAAACAAGTTAAGGAGGAAGAGACAGACAGAGTAAAGCGAAAGAGGCATTCAGACGAATACGAAGAAACATGTGAGTCACAAAGACGGACGGAGGAGACGCTGAAAGGAGACGACAAGGTGGCAAGATGCTGAGATGAGCGAGCAGGAGGTGAGGAAGGGGACAGAAAGTCTGCCGACTAAGCAAACGGAGTCGGGAGTGCATATTGATCAAAGCCCCGAGGAGCGGGGCCGCCCCACAGCCTTATGGAGCAAATGATAAACATGTTCCAGAGCGTGACGGTGTGTGTGTCACTGTGTGTGTAAAGGAGAGGCAGCAGAGAGAAACTGTCACTGTACATGATATAAATAGACTTTATGACTTCAGCACTCTCAGCCAGGCCCCAGGTTCTTTACGGAGGATGTTCGGCCGGTCAGCCTCCTCCGTCAGGCTCACATATCAGAGAGAATATACGTGCTCCGTCCGCAGAGAACACGAGAACATCCTTGTCAGGCGCCCCGGGAACATCGACGCCGCATTTCCATATCGCTGACCACATCGCTGCTCCTGGGTGTTTTTTTTTTTGTTTTTTTTTATGAAGAGAGAATATGCTGAGTATAGGCATGTCTTATTATTCATTCCCCGCCTCGCTCCCCCCCCCACCCATGTCATTAAGAATACACCAAAGCCGTGACTGAACTTGAGTCGACAGCGATGTGCAGGCACAGACGAGCACACATTTTACACTTGCTGCCTCGCACAACAAAGCAGAGCAAACTGGATTTGACCCCAGACTGTGGTTTCTGCACTTCCAGACAACACACACACACACACACACACACTCACACATACTTTTCTAGCCTTGCGTGTCCTTGTGAGAACCTTAAATAACCATAAATCTTAAACCAGAGTCCTAGTATTATTAGACCAAAACACCAAAGGGTTAACACAACATAGGCGAAACAAATTATGATAGTATAGATATTTAATTAAACAAATCCAGCAAAAAGTAGAAAATTACTGTTCAAAAATATAAACAAGAATACATCGCCAAGCTCCCTTTTTAATAGAATACAGTAAATGGGAAAATATTGCAAAACACATATTATGGCCTCTGGTGAATATATTATTTATCGTTAGCATTAGCAACCCAAATGTACTATCAGGTCCCGTTCGTTAGATGTGTTGTGTTGTTTGTACTTCCTGTTTTATTTTGTTAACTGCATGTTCCCTCTCGTGTCTGTTTCTACTTCCTGTCCCCAGCTGTCTCCACTCTGTTCGTTAGTGTCTCCACCTGTGTCTCGTTGTCCCCTCCCACTTCCTGGTGGATATAGTCTGTGTGTTGTCTGTCCCTTGTTGCCAGTTCGTCTTCGTACATTTATGTCAAGAGTTCCAGCGTTGATCCAGTTTCTGTGACCTGACTCCGTCTTCACCTGATCCCTACCTGTTGTTCTGCTACGCTGAGGACCTACCTGTGCATCCACCTTGTTTCTGTGACCTGACTCTGCATTTGGATTTCCCCTGTATGTTTGTTTGTCTACTTTACCCAGTAAAGTACATTACTATCATCATCGTTCTGTCTCTGAGTCGTGCTACTGAGTCCCTCTCTCTGTGTGTACTGGTCGTACCGTTACATGTACAGCAGTGCACGTCATTTCTGACCATGTGTTACTTGGCCTCATGCGCTTAAAGAAAGGGCCTACAGATAAACTACAGCCACCACCTCACTTCCTGACGTTTGAAGCATCGGTCATGTGTATTTTTTGCCCTCCATTTCACTCGCGCTCCCACGCACTGTATTGAAACAGGTGTGAAACCAGCTTCGGTGCTCTGGTATCGTCAGCCCATCAGTTGGCTCTTCTGTCTTGTTGGCTGTGGTTTTATATGGGGGTTTAGTGTGAGCAGTGGGTTTCACTCTTACAGCCTATGTCTGCGTGCAGTGGGAAAACCAAGAGGAAAAAAAGCTTAACTTGTAAAGAAAGAGCTTAACGTAAAAGCATGGTGGAGCTGCAGAGATGAGTGTGGGCTCTCCGCGGGTCGACTGGCATCCTTTCCACATTACGGAGACTCACTTGACTCGGTGGTGACATCAAAAAGAGTCATCGCTTAAACTTCTATTGCAGCCGAATGTTGAGTTCACCTGTGGTCACTGACAATTTCGGCAGATTACAGATGAAGCGATTTACCTTTAAAGCCTCTCAGGACACGCGGCGGTGGTTTAAGGGGGTTGATTTAGCGATTTCTCTTTCATAAGAGAGCTCCAGAACAAACTGTGGCCAGAGAAAGATATAGAGACCGATATACTAAAAAGAGGTTAACATCAGTGTGTTGGAAAAAGCAACGCGCTGATGTAACACCAGCTATAGCCTCCTCAGCCCGAAGGTCTGACAACTCAGTGGATCTTTCAAGGTCAGCGAAACAAGCCCCACTCTCCCCCAAACACACACTCGCACGCTCACACAATGCGTTCCACTCTCACGTCACACACACACCATTCGCATACATTCGCCCTTATCACGGTCCTCGCTGACATCAGGCAGCGAGAAGATGGAGAGACGCGCGTCTGCTTTTGTTTGCGCGTCCGCTGCGTCTGTGTACATGCGGGCATTTGTGCGCGTATGGCGAGTGCAAACGCACATAAAGATAGTAAGAGCAGCGGCGTCCTGTAAAGGAGAGATAATCCCCAACAGAGATTTGCCATCTGGGGAAAAAAAAAAAAAAAAAAAAAAAACAAGGACCCAAAGGACACAGAGACAAAGCCACTACAGAGGATTAGATCGGGAAGGATTGGGTAATGTTTGCAACAGCAGCAAAGATGTAAGTCTTTGGGTGTAATTATGTGCCGGTGAATACATTTCCAAAGGGGAAATGAATAATGTGAGTACAAAGAACGCAGATATGGCTGTAAAGTTTTGAATTTATAAACTACGCAAGTTCAAATCAAGGTCAAACTGACAATCACTCACAAAGTCCAGGGAAAGTGTAACCTTCCTGTGGTCTGATCTCTGTTCAGGGGGTTTCCAAGCGTCACTAACTGGATTCAGTACGGCACTGTGTGTCTCTTCTTCAGTGAACTTGTTTTGCCAAGAGACCTTGCTTCAGCGTTGCATGCCAGAATATATAAAGGTCTGTAAAGCTTGCTGCTAAACAGAGGCATTTACCGGAGCTCTTAGATTCACAGGACTCTTTTGCATTGTGAATCAACACGTCCACATGCCTACTGTATTAAAAATATTCCTCCGCATGGACTTTTTCATGGTTTATTTTCTTTTGTTACAGTAAATCACAGCGGAAATGCACCTCTCACACAAAAACAAAATCTCCACACACGAACCTAAATTGAAAACAAATGTAAAACACAAAATAATTAACTGCATTCATTATTCATCCCCATCCATATTTAATAGGGGCGACTTTGGCAGCAGTTACAGCCTTCAGCCTAATGAATGTGGATCATTTCGTAGCAGGCGCTATTTTGTTTGTACGCATTCGTGATTGTGAGATATTCAATCATCTCATGGCAGATTTGTTTAAGACGAATCTTTGTCTTCATGAAAATCTATCTGAATTCTGAAAATCTGTATTTAACCTGGAATTGTTTGGCACATCTGAATTGCACGCACAATTTAACGTAATATGAGAGCTGGATCATTTACGTCTGTCATATTATTATAGAAATTAGCAAGTGAAACACATCGATATGCTAATGTGAGCATGCTAACGTGCTCCCCATTGCAATGCTAACATGGTGACGTTTAGCAGCAATTGTTTTAAGTGAGTAGTTTAGTGAGTCACCGCTAAGGCTGATGGGATTTTGGTTATTTGGTCATAAACCAAGGTCTTGACCAAATGAACATTTTGATCTGATGATGGCATTAGATGAAAAGACAGGGGAGACTAATCCAGTGTCTAGTGGTCAGGCTTTCAAATAAAACACTGGGAGGTCGTGAGTTCAACAATCTGCCTCCATTGAGCCCCGAGAAAGACACTTAACCCCGAGTTGCTCCGGGGACTGTCCCTGTGGTTAGTCACTGTAAGTCGCTCTGGATAAGAGCGTCCGCTAAATGACCTGTAATATGTAACAATAATCACCAAAGTGACTGCAATTCATCCTGTTTTATTGCAATCCATCCAACAGTTTCACTCAAAACCATATATGTCAACCTGCTATTCAAATCCGAGATCCCCAAAGTCATTAAGATTCATCCTCTCCGCCAACCAAATTTCATAAAATCCATTTGTTGAGCTATTTCGAGCAAACTGGTGGAGCGTCAGTGCTAGCAGCAGCTTCCCACGTCGCTGTAACTGGTCATTGAAGAAAGGAATGGGACATAGTTTGATTTTTAATCAATGAATGTTGAAACTTGGTGACTTTACTTAGTTAAAACTAGAGTTTCCATGACTTTGTGTTCATATCTGTAGCCAACATTTCTTCTCTTTTCTCAGAAATGTACTGTTCATGATCGTCAAAAAGGCGAATTAATTACACCCAGAGCTTCTAGTCTCAAACAATAAAACACAGAAAAGCCATGGGGGTAAATAGGTTTTATAGACAGACCGTCTTTATTTCCGCCCCTTTACAACAATAACAAATGATAGAAGTTTCTTCCCACAACAAATTTACCAACAGAGCATTTACTCCTTGATATTGTAAGCAGTGAAGGAATTGATTTTACTCATCAAAGATACATCCCCCAAGACCAAGAGTCTTTCTAACGGAGACTGATGTTGGCTTGGAGGAAGAAGTGTAGAAAATACTGGTAAAATACCAGAGCAGAGAGACAGATGAGCTCAGGAATACAGGGAAGAGGGTAGATCAGGGTTTGATAAGTAATTGCACAAAGCACACTAACATTGTTCTCCAGGGCAACATATGTTCATGTGTGCGTGTGTGTGTGTGTCTAACTACACATGGATCCACAGATCCATTGTAACCAGCAGTTAAAAGCTACCAGTCTACTGTAATTACTGTACTTGAACTTTTTCCATTTTAGATTTTCCATTTGGAAAGCTGCTTGAAAGGCATTAAAAAGAAGCGAACAAGAGAGCGCACTTCACATCTTTCGTGTGTGTTTCCTCTGTGATGTGTTTGGTGAAAACCAAATGTTGACCCAGACAATGATTTTGACTGGTTGCTAAAGTGTAAGGCAGGACTGCTAACATATGCATATTTGAAAAGTATAAAAAAGACACCGCAATTCATAATTAAAATACGGTGTATCTCGCTTCGAGTTGAATTCCATAGCTTGACGTAGATAGACCTGCCATGCCTAGATGTGGTTGATAAACTAGCATCGGACAATGCTTGTTCGGGAGATGGGTTCTGCAAATGGCCAGTTGGGCATGCATGTATGACAGGGATGCATTACAAACACTGCACTTACCCTCTGAGCTGATTTCACGGGAGCGGACAAGGTCGCTCTTGTTGCCCACCAGGATGATTGGAGTGTGTGGCTGGGACTCCCTGAGGAGGAGGCGGAGCTGGGCGGTGCGGTGGAAGCTTCGCCTGTCAGTCACTGAGAAGACCAGGATACACACGTCACACTGTAGAGTGGAGAGGTCCTGGGTAAACAAACACACACACACGCACACACACATGAATAAGACAGCACCACCCAGATTAGTGCTGCATACATAAAGTAGAGGTCCGGTGACAGCTCAATAGGTGTGGGGTGTCAGGCAGCTATGGATCATGCAGGATCCTTTACATGCCATGTGTCCTTGAACCAGAGACGCTGTGGCCGAAGTGTTTTTACTGGCCTCACTGCGGAAAAAAATCCTCCATCTGCTTTGTGTGGTGTTGTTCTTCTAAATCCATAATCTATGAGTTTGAGAATGAAAATGAAATGCTTTTAAATATGTCTTATTATCATTAAAACGACCTTAACGACCCCGTCCGTCAAAGATTCGTCCTCAAGTCCTTGTTTTGTTGTGCTGGAGCGTAGCCAATGAAAGGACATCGGTGCCAATGCCAGGCAGGCGGCACTCAGGTTTTTATCACTGTCCCATGAGAGGACGCAGAGGAGGCTTTGTGCAACTTGACTGTACACACGACACGCTTCACTTTGAATCTCCTGACCCTTTTACCAGTGACCACGAAACATCCCACCGGGGCTTCCTGTCACAGAGGCTCAATTAGCCGAGTGGCTCCAGCAGAAACAGCAGCTTGGAACTGCCTAGGACCATCTTTGTCTTCTCTCGCTTTCTCCCCCTGATTCTATCAGACACATTTACATGCGACTGAAGGTGGTTCACGGGTGTAAAATAGGTCATGGCGAGGTTCTCATGGCTGTACAATCTCGACCAAAGTCATCATATTAACTGATCTGCTCTCCAAATCCCTCCCAGCTTATAATTTGTTGACCTTATTATTTATCATTCCAAGGTTCTGCTAATTTGGTGAGTGATATTAGACACAGGGACTTTGCCATATGGTTCAGGGTTTAGTGAAATGAATTCCCCGTGGTTGTGAACTGCAGAGTAAAATGCAATCCAATTTGGGATTTTATGAAGCCTGTGGTCATGAGGATTAGGTATGCATCATTTGTGTCACACACAGTAGCTTTTCATATGACTCATTGTCTTTGTTCAGAAAAGAACATCAACCTTTTACAATGTGATTCCTCACACTGCACCTAATTAATATCTATACGAAAAATAAGCCAAATTACCTTTTAGTCAAGCATTTACAGTAGCTGCTTAAGAGCCAGATGTGTCCCTCTGGAGTTCTCCAAAAAGGAGAAAAACAATTGCTTGCTAACATGTAAATGTTTACAGCATATTCTACTGCACAAAACACGTCGAAAATCTATCGGTGCTGCTTTAAAATTCCCTGAACGTAACTCCTAAAATACAGAAATATCTTTCCATTCGGGTTGATAATGTAACATTTCTTATCAGCGTGATCTGCTTGAGTCTCAGTGACACTATAGAACTAGGATTTATGTTTTTATGTCTGGAACATAACGTAATCCATCGTGACAATTTAGGTTTTTGAAAGCCTTGGTATCTTTGCGATACTAAAAGTTTTTAGGTTCTGTGTATTTAGCAACGCGGGTCAGTGGAGGTGAAAAGGTTAAACCAAAAGACATTTTATCTTAAATTGGACTAGCACAATCAATACAAACTATTTTTCTCCCAAAGACAGAAACCTGAGCCCAGACTCCAGAGTATTGTGCCACTCAAAGTCCTGTTCTCTGTCGATAAAATGCAGACCCAGAGGAGACTTACAGGAGCAATTATTTTATATCCATAAGGGTTTTTAGAAGTGAAGCACATACTGTGACTGTAGCCTTCAAATGCAATCTAAATACAACTGTTTCAACAAAGTATTTCTGCTCACTGTTTCACAGCCGTGAGCTCAGAAGCTTTTTACTTGACTGAACCGTAAACATGCTCAGAGGGAATTGGTCAAATTCTATTTGGGGCTTTAATCCATAACTTTCTATTGTGTTATTTCAACAACAAAAACCCTCTGACTTATAGAACTGTAAACACAATCAAGTTGTATTTCATCTGAAAATAGGCCTCTGGAGCCATAAACACTGGTGACTAAATCAATATGAAAACATGTTATTCCCGACAGATAACCCAATCTGCCCTCCAGCTTTGGACTGCACGTCTGTGTGTATAGTGTGTGTATAGTGTGAGTAGGTGGATGCCCTTGCCCTACATCCACAGCCCCAAAGGTAAATCCCTGCCCTCAAGAGAGTTTCAGACGCCTGAAAAATTCACATGTCTCGAGCAGCCAAGTTGTATTGGATCAGACCCCGGAGCAGGAAATTCATGGGGAGCGCCTTGGCACTCTTTCTGTTTGACGGAGCACAGGAAAAGACAGGGAGCGGAGAAAGGAGGAGGGCAGGGAGCCATTGGCGTGGAAGGCGGCTCCGCCACCTGTCACTGTCTGATTTAAGGATGAGGAGGAAGAATGGAAACAACAGGAGAGAGAGAAAAACGGAGAGACGCTAATCTTTGTAAGCAAAGAAGTACAAACAGGGAGTGGATATTGATTAGGAGTGTTATGGAGCGATTCAGGAGGAAAACTGTGACCAAGTAAATACATCTCTATATCAATCTAAGGCAGAGCATCTCAGGACAGTGCCAACTCCCTCCCTCCCTCTCCCTCTTTTTCTTTCTCTCGGTTAAGCAGCTCCTCTCTGTTCACAGAGAGCAGGCCATCTGTCAATACCTACTCCCCCCTTACATGCACATGGACGAACACACAAAAACAAAAGACAATCCCGTAGAGTAATATTCAAATCATACGCAAATACGCACAGATCATTGAGTATTCAGCAATATACCAATTAAATCATGTTAATAACAAAGCACTCATCTGGCTGACCAGGCCATTTCCCCTGAAATATTGCTGCTTTGTGAGGTTTCACTTGATTGGCCTCATCCTGTACAGTCCTCACCTTGCTATACTACATTCAATTGGATTCAATCTGCAACCTCACTGCTAGACGCCACTAAATCCTACACACTGGACCTTTAACAAGGTTTTTTCCTACCAAACTGTAAACGTGAAGTCAGTGTCAGGTTCATGGAAAATACTTAAAGATTTAAAACCTTTTGACTTCTTTGTGACAGAAGTCTGGGGAAGGCCCTTTTCTTCTTGTTTTGAGGAAGAACCATAGACTGTAAAAAAAAAAAGAAGTGGAAGTAGTCACTTTGACGTCACCCATTGGTTTGTGGACGACCGTTCTGAAGCATCGAGTTTGGCATTTTGGCCGTCGGCATCTTGTTTTTTTAAACCACAACTGACAAGATAGCGTTTGAAGTACAACACACGCTGCACAAGACATTCTTAGGGGACCAAAATGTTACAACAAACTGAAAGTTTTAAGACGAAAACCCAGGGAGCACCCAAACCAGACAACGCCTCATTTATTTTACTCTAAATGGAAGCATAATTTACAAAATGAGCATCATGCTCCATTGAAGAAGACTTGAAACTAGCCAATGAGAACATAAAGTCATTGGGAAAATGTTTAATGAAGAAATAAATCATGTGAGAAGTATGGTCATTTTCTCATAGACTTCTATACAATCTGACTTTTTGCAACCAGTGGAGTTGGCCAGTGCTGGCTATAAGAAATAATGCAGGTTTAATGCATTGGTTCACTTTTGGGAAAGTCTTGGCTGGACTGCACAAAACTCTAACTCCAGTCCCAACAACTTTTGGATGAATTGGAATGCAAAATATGAATACCATCCAACATGAACATGGCTGAGTGAATGCAAATCCTAACAGCCAGAATCCAAAATCTGGTGGAAAGCCTTCCCAGAAGAGAAGAGAAGACTCCGTTTGCTTAGTCGTCAGTCTTTCTGTCCCCTTCCTCACCTCCTGCCTGCCAGAAGAGTCTGTTATATCAACGATCACATATAGCCGTGATGTAATGTAATGTTCAGGTGTCATGCGTTTTCCCATCTAGTGCACCAATACTTCAGTATAAATGAACTTAGATCTAGATTGTTCAAATTCTGAGGCTGAGCTAATTTAAAAACTGATTTGTATTCAAAGCTACAAGTACAATGCCGGCTCTACATTAAAATTATGAATAAATAATGGTGGGCGATTGTTGCTTTGGGCTACATCCTACAATGTTTCTGCCAAATGCCTCACGCCGTTGCCCATCATTGTGTATTAGTATCCATCTTACAGACAGCCTTAGTTTCATGAAACTTGCCACTAGTGCTTTTTGAAAAAGGACCCCTTCAATGTGTTCATTAAGGAAGTGTAACAATACGTACTGAGCAGGATAAAGGCAACACTCTTTATAAATGACCATAAAATTACATTTGCAATTCCTGTTACTTACTTGCTGAAATACTGTATACACCCAGAGGTATATCTGTGACAAGCTGGTACCGGCTGTAAATATACCGTGCAGATATATTGATGGAGCTCTTCTTACAACTCTGCCGCAGCTTCTGCTTCTGTTTAAACACAGTCCACTAGTGCAAACGCTCAGGCCTTCAAACACCATGATAAACAGACACACAGGCCTATCTGTCCCACCAATAAAAACGGTCACAAACTAGGCTTTCTAAGAACTCATTTTTAAACAACTTCCTGTTTCTGGCCCAGATGAAGATAAGAAAAAAACACATCTAATAAAACCTGACAGAAAGCATGGTTTCCAAGCTTTTATCAGTGCACCACACAGACATGTTCCTCATCATTCATCATGGTTTGTGCAGACCTGACGTGACGTTTTCCAAAGCTATCAGAGGAGTTGATGTTTGGCAAGTTTTTATACTCACAGAAACAAAACACATTATACACACATACATTAACGTGCACTCTAAAACACACTCACCACCAACTTGCTAGAGACAGGCACTACATCAGTAACCATTACCAGTGAGGACAATGAATCACTTATCAGATATCATTTGCATAACATGCTGTGGCTCTGCAAGCGCTCTTACTATTATTTCTTCCAGTTGGGAAACAAGGGCAGAAAATACAGCATTTGGCCACATTTTGAGAGCGTGCATGTGTTTGTGCGTGTATCCCTCGTCATACAACATGCTCCCCATTGTCTGGAACACAGAACCTCAACTATCGCAATCTAAGTCATTTGCTTTGCAGAACAGGATACATAAGCAAAGCATCTTAGGGCCTTTACAGGGAAACAAAAGGTCAAACACATCCCCACCTGCTTGCACAAACATACACGGATAAATACATAGACGGCAATGCTGCCATTTTGCTTTTTCAAAAGCATGACTGCTTCTTTGGCTTGCGTTTCATCTGTCATTACTGCCTGTCTGAGCAATATGAAATAGCAGGCGGATCAATAAAGACACAGGAGTGATGAATGGAGGGAAGGAAAGGAAGCCAGGAAAAAGGAAGGAAGGGAAGGAGGCAGAAGAATCAAGAAGAGGAGATGGAAGAGCACCTTGCTCTGATAGCTAAGTCAAAACCTGATAATAGGATGATGAAGCTTAGTGCGGATGGAATGCTGAGTAAGTGGCTTTGTTATTTTTCTCTCACTTACTTTTTGCTGCACAGAGACAACGCTTCCCTAAGGAAATATATTACAGAGGCCATCTGGCCTGACACACACACACACACACACGCACAGACACACACATACATGAACACACACATGCATAAGCACTGCATAAGCCGAGCACGAATGACCACGAATGACCACATCAACACCGAATTCAGCTGACATAACCGCACAGACATGGTGCAACATGCATACTATTGCGTGCCATGACCACCAACCACCTTACACACACAAACACACACACACGCACGCACGGACACACGGACAGGAGGGTGGTGTAGTTAGCGTCCCTGCATGACCCAGATTCAGGCTTGTGGAGCCTCCACCCTGCTTAAGTGTCTCTTAGCAAATCCCAGAATCCCTATCCGTCACAGGAATGCTGTTCTGTAGTTGTCCTCTGACCCCCCTCTGGAGGGAGGATAAACAAGGATTTACGTCCAGGACACAAGTATTGCATTAGGTCATTAACGTTTTGGGTAGGTTGACTGTATTTTTAACTTTATGCATTATTGTTGTTATTTGAAAAAACAAACAAAAACTGGACGCTATTTTCCCATGTTTCCATATATTGCTCAAAGAGTAGTCTCGGTCTGAAATCTCGCAAGAGGTGATTTAGGTGACTTGGGAAAGTGAGTAAGAGTTGGAGAAAGGAGTGCCTGTTAGAGTTTGTTGTCTTGGAGTTTAGAAAGTGCAGCTTTGTGCAATTTTCAATAATACGGGCTGAGTATTTAGCTGATTTCGACAATGTGGATGAGCTCGTGAGGTTACAGAACGAGACTTCTGCTTGAGTGTAAAGTAGAGTAAAGTAAAGGTAAAGAAACACTTCTTTTTGTCTCTAGGGTGCGAACAATTCGAGCCTGTCCGTGGCAAAAAATAGCACTTTTAGGATTATATTGCAGCCCGTCTGACAGCTCCTGCGGCGCTCTCGCTCAATACTGGACCAATTAAAAAGAATTCAGACACAAAAACATGGGGAAATGAAGGAAGCTCAATTAGTTAGGAAATTGTGCGCAATAAAGTTTTGTGCATGACTGTTACAAGTAAGTGTTTTTTAAGTATGTGCAGCAATATTAGATATATTCAGCTTTCTGGCAATTAAGCTAACTAGCTGACAGAGTTACTGTAGCATCACATTATATTTTAGTGATGGACGCTAGCTCGGCTGAACTCGGTTTGAGTCTGTTTAGGACTTGTGCCCTACAGTAGACATAAAGTGATGATAGATACATTCAGAACTCAGGCACTTCCAGTGAGTTTAGCTGCGTGGAAATCTTTTGTGCTTTACTGACGTAGCTTGAAACCTGTTGCTGAATTGTCGTCTGTGCCCAGAATATCTTAAATCATCCACCTATTGTCTATTAAAACAACAGTTCTCAGCTGGTGCAATCCACTTGATCTAGAAAACTTTTAAACATTTAAATTTGTTGACATTAAAAACTTAGAATAGGATTTGGATATTCAACCTCTAAACACAATGCAGCTTGTAGCTTTTCCATTTTGTGATTTTGGTTCCCACAGACTATTCTACACGAATTGAGCAGCGACTCCCGGCATAGACGAAAACAAACAAAACCGTTAAGGTATAATAGCTCATGTGGATTAGGGCATGAAATGAGAAACTATAAGTAGTCCAGAGCGACTCTCATAAGGATGCAGAACAGCAAAACAGGAAAGAAGAAAATGTCCGGGGAAGGAACCCCTTGAGAGCAAACAAAATATGTCTCTGTTCCAAGAACTGGATGTTGCAACAATGTCCTAATCGAGCAAAAGAATGTGGTCAAGCAGCAATTATGTTCCTCCAGATTACATCGTGGACTTTTTCTCTAATTTGCTTTAACATAATAAATGATCCCGTCCTCCGGGGGCAGTAGCAAGTTCTGGCTGCACGCTGATGAATACACACACACACGTCACAGGCCTACATTTCTGCCGGCCTCAGGCTGCACCTTTTGGTTGTCTTTGATAAATATTTTAATTTCAAGCTATCAAATAATAATGGAAACTGATTCAAGCTTGGAATATGCATGCAGTTAACCGAGACAGATAAACACACATTACAGAAAAAGGGTGAGAGGGCCCCTCTGGTCCTCAGTGACCTCCATCTCACACTTTGTTGACTTCATACAGAACCCGGTTGGCTGTTTCAGAGATACATTACACAATCAATGTCAGTCTGAAGTTCAGCATGGGCCGGCTAGGTCAAGGCCAAGTGTGGCAGTGTTTCTATTTTGGGCAAATGGATGACTTATTTAAACCATCCAAGCCCTGTGACGTCAACAACACTCACAACCTACCAGCGTCTGGCTGAGCAGACTCTCAGCCTTCTGTGCATGTGTATGTTGGTGCGGTTTACACATTTGACCCATGCAGATGCAGCGCGTGCACTCGGGAAGTGAATCTCTAGGCACTTCGTTATGAATCGATTGTCGATGCATCTTCATGCAACATTTCTGTTTTCTATACATGATTTATTTTTTCTCACTGTATGACTTACATGCTACTCTTACACCATTTGCAATGATCCATAATAAAAATGAACAGAAGAATTAGCCTAGCTTAGAACATAAATATGACACACGTGATTACGTCCGATTGGTTCAGCCATTACGGTCTTAGGAAGTTGTTACAGGTGTTAGCTGTTCCAGCTTCAAAGCCAAGGGGAGACACTTTGTTTTCGTCTCCAGTCGGGATGTTCCCGCATCCAAATCAGTTATTTACTACACTGTAGTTGGGGAAATTACAGCTCCAGTTACGTGTCAATCAGCTGCGAGTCAAACCAAGAAAGCACTTCCAGGAACAAGTGTATGTATGAGTGTGTATGTTACATGTTTTTCATCTTTTGTGGCAGCTTGTATTGCGAGGGAATGATGAGGCGCTAACCGGCGCGGCCTGAGAACACAAGAAGCCCCACAGCCAACAGAGTCAAAGGCTGACTGTTCCAGCATGATCTTATGTGAGAGCGAGTGATTAACTCACCCTTCAATGTGTGTGTGTGTCTTTGGATGTTGCTATGGCAACACTTGCAACCCTGCCTCTTAGGACTGGCGTTTAAGCACGTGCTATAAAGCGGGACAACATCTGTTTTGCACACATGACTCTGCGTGCGCAAGTTTGCATGTGTATGTGCGTCTTTTATCCATGGGCATTACCACAGAAAAAAACCCCCAAAAACATGAGCGCGAATTGGCCGATGATTTGGGACGCTGTCCAGTCCTCTCTGCCTCCCCCCTCTGCTGATGGCCCTGGAGTTAGTCCAGGCTTCCCGCTGGCCTGGCTGTGTTGCTTCAACCTTAATGCCCTGCCTCGTATTAACACGCACAGAATAACAAATGTAATTAACTCTCAGCGAGATTTAACCATGGCAGAAAAGGGCCAGCGGAGAGAGGCGAGCGAGCGCCACAAAAAAAAAGAAAAGAAAAAGAAATAAAAAGCAACAAAGACAGTGAACGGACAGTGAGATTTGGGGATGATGACAGCTGCAGGGAGGAAGGGCAACAACATTGGGGGTGAGAAAGGGAGGAAGGGAAAAAGTGATCTCGCTTTCGGTGGAGTTCCCCAGAGCTAAATGTAGCTGCGTGTGAATAATTCAACCTTACGGGGAGAGCCCCTGAAGGCCAAGTGGACATCTGGAATGAGATGCATTAGGGAGGATGATCTACCCTACACACTAATTAGAGTGCTTGCCCGTTCCATCACATTATTAATAGGCACTAATATCTGCACGCTTTTTGATTTCACACAATGTTATCAGTGTGACACGGAGCTTTTTGACAAGCTGTTATTGCTCTCCGCTCTTGCTCAGTTTTTTCTGCTCAAAGACCATCGCCACAGGGTCGTATTAACTCGCTCACGCTGTTCCACTCTAAAGGAGAGCCACAGTCACTTTAGCCCTCGCCAAATGTTTCTTGTTAACTGTAGATTTGAATTGAAACGAGTAAAGTTTACAAAAGAGTGGTTTCCACTTTTCCGAATGAGAGAACTTGGAGCGTGAGCACAGCTGCTCCTGCAGGATTCCTTGTACAGTGTAGCACACAGACACACGCTTGTACACGTAAAAGCTTCAGTATGCACACACTCTCTTTACACTTGAATACACACAAATAATTTGCCCATCACAGAAATGGAACAAGTGGCTTTTCCCTGTTCTTATGAACAGACAACGAGTGTGGAAGCAGATGAAGTGAACGCTGGTTTAGAGAGAAAGAGATCGCACGGAAAGAAGCGCAGTCAGTACCTGTTTCCAGTTGTCGAAGAATATGACTTTGCTGTCCTCGTCGTCGACTGTCACTGAGCACTCGTAGCCTTCACCTGCAAGCGAATAAAAGCACACAAAGTGTATGATGAACACCACACTGCCATGTATAAATAGTATGAGCACTATATGTTGAAATGATATGACAGAATGCATTGCAATACTAACTAAAGTGAATTGCAGTGGTGTTGACCTAAAATGTCCTTGACCTACTCGAGACACCTTAAACCAGTTTCATGAACAAGTCTAAATTTGGTTATGTGGCCAACTGACATGTTTGGAAAGTATTACTACAACCCAATTTCAGACATCTGTTCCTTATCTTAAGGAGGACATTCTTATCTGGACATTTTTCTACTTCAATTTAAAGGACACGCCTTATATTCTTTCTTGCTCCTATTATCAACAAACCCCATGGAAATAAAGCCCAAACCAACAATGTTAGAGCACGTTTTTCAACACTTTTAAATGTCAGTTTGAAGCTCGTTTATTCCAACTGAACATGTACATCGTTTAAAATAAGATGTTTTTTATCATTCAAAATGACTCTGGACACTGTAGTTGGTATCAAAAGATACTTAAACAGGAGTAAATAGTATATTATATTCAGCTGCGGATCAATATCTTTTAGTATATTTGTTTGGGACTATTTTCAGCTGCGGATCAATATGTTTTGTTATATATCAGGCTTTGAGTTTCACAGACAATACTTGTTAATAGAATCAATTTTTCATTGGTTGTGGCCTTCAAAAGGGATTTGTTGAGAATAATTAAAAAAAATTTAAAATAAAGACTTATAAAATGCTTTTATTAGCTGCATTTTAAATTGTTAAATTACAAAGAAAATCGATATTTGCAAAGTTCAAAAGGTCAAACTTAAAAAAGGTTGTTGACCATTTAACTGCATCGACACGCCTTGAGTAAATACACCACATGTAATTGCAAGGCAGCTTTTAAAATACACATTAACCCAGAATAGCTTGAAACAGATTGGAAAAGCCATAGATAAATGGCATGTCTTTTTTAAGGTACTTTCACACCAAATCTCCCGGGGTTAATCAGGTCTCGCTGCCTTTTACTGGTAATTACTTGAGGACACGTATTGATTGTGTTTGAGGTGTCAACCCACTCACGGGCTGATATGTTACTAGAGCATCTGGTCAAAACTATTGAAAAAGTGTTAATTCAATAGGTGTTGATTAGTGTTTCTTTAACACTTTGCAATTTTGACATGTAGCTCATAGAATAATTTCGCACTCTCCTAAAATTCTGGCTGAGGATGTGCACACCATCAGGGAAACATGTACAAGCTTCTTGGATGGAAGTGCTTTTTCTGTCCATTTATGATGCATGAATCCAAGAGTACTACATGGGCAGTTATGAATACTGTATGGCGCGAGTCAGGGGCAAGTCAGCTTTACGCTTGAGGGAGAGCCGTCGTCTCTTAGTGACACTGACTCATCGATTGGCTAGTTGAGGACCTGGGCTGATTATACTCGATAAAGAAAGGTGGGAACAACTAGCCTGGCCCTGCTCAAAGGCTACAAACAATCCATCCTCCAATCAATACCACTTTTATGTCTGCACGCTACATATGCAGCCAGTTAGCTGAGCTTAGCATGAAGATGGCCTGGCTTTGCCGCCAGTTGCCTGCCCCCCTGTAAAAAAAAAATGTTTTTCGTTAATAAGTCAAGTCTAAAAAGGAGCTGGTAGGCAGATTGTATTGCCCGTGGACCGAGTCAGGCTAGCTGTTTCCCCCTGCTCCCAGTCTTTATGCTCAGCTAAGCTGACCAACTGCTAGCTCCAGCTTCATATTCAGCGCAGAGACGTGAGACTCTCGGCAAGGAATTGTGACCGTTTTAACCCTAAGTGTCCCCTTAAGACTGATTTAAAAAGGGTTGCCAGTGCTAACACGGGTGCACATGCACACAAAAACACACTCCACCAATCGCTATCCAAGTCTTTACCACATGCTTGTGTCTCAGAGTCTATAGAGAGGGATCTGTCCGACTGCCCCGCCAGAGATAAGGCTAGCGACGACTTGCCCACGCCATTCTGTCCCAGTAGCACTATCCTCAACGCCCCGCCGTGGCTATGGTAAACTGACTGGGCGGCCGCTGATTGGCTGAAGGACTCATCCCGATGCCCCGCTGTGTCACTGATGGGCAGCGTGGCAGGCTCCTCAATGCCCGGGATCCAATCACAGTCCTCAGACACGGCCTCTTCCCTCCGCAGCTGGTGTTTGAGAGGCAGGGGTGTGCTTCCACGTCGGAGGGGGGGCGCCGTGGTGAGAAACATACTGTACTAGAATGAAATGAGGCAGATAACAAAAAGACATATGTGTCATTCTACAAAGGACCGTGCTCATAAATAGTCAAAGAGGTCCAAAACAGACCGCGGGTTCACCTGAAACACTGTTTATTCTGATGCATGTTAACACTGAAGAATGGGGGGAAGGGTGAAGAAGAGGGAGGCGATAACAGCGGAGGTGAGACAGATAAGTGGCAGAAAGATGCTGATGAAGATGCAGAGCATGTCAAAAGGGAAACCAGCGAGAATATAAGAAGTTGCTAAAAAGACAGCAGGTTGATAAGGACAGAGAGGAGAGGAGAGGAAGAGGAGACGAGACGAGAGGAAGAGGTAGATAGAGAAAGAAACACAGGGGAAAGACACAGGGCAGCTGTGTGTAATGAATATATAAGTGCTGTCAGGTGGCTCTATACTGTACTATATGTGTACAAAGTGACCTCCGCATGAATTCACATGAAAATGGGTCAGAAACATAAAGTCTTGATATCCATCCCTAGTCATTTAAAAAAGGAAAACTGTCAGCTGTTTTTTTCTGTGTGTGCACGTAAGTGTGAGCGTGCGCGTGCATGTGCATAATAGTGTGTGTGTGTGTGTGTGTGTGTGTGTGTTTGCAGCCACAGCAGGTCAACCATAGACGACCCTCATCCATATTAATGCAGCAATTAATCTAGCTCCAGTAGCACCCCTGGGCTTCTCTGGCCCAGCGTCTGCCTGTGCCAACGCTAAGTATAGAATATGAGCTCAATTAAAAGGTATGACAATATAATGGAATCAATTTCAGGTCCTACACAAGGGAAAGTCCCGCAAAATTACAATAAACTGAATGAACACCTCTCTGACACGGTGTCAACCAAGACTAAAGATGTGAACCTCCTCAAAGTTAGGATTTTATCTCAGGGCGGTCGTATTAAATTACATTTGATCGTTGGATTGCACAAAACTGGTAACTTTGTCTTCCTCATAGCATAGAAATATCATGCTTTTGTACATACTGTATATACATATATATATATATATGCAGGAGAATAATATAGTATAGTATGGCAAAGTATTGTTCAATGCAGTATAGTGTTGTTTAGTGTAATGTACTGTATAGTTTATTATATAATGTGATACTGGAATATCGTGTATAGTGTAGTATAATACAGTATAGCGCTGTTATGTGATGTACTGCAGTGTAGTGTAGTGTTGTGTAATACGTATAGCGTAGTGTAGTACAGTAACAGTATAGCACACTACTGAAATTGCTTTTCATATATGCAGTTGAGGTGTGGCTGCACACACACACACACACACACTGTCACACACAGGCAGCCATACATCATTCAGGCTCACTCTGGTAGCTCAATTAGGTTAATCAAACTAATCAATTAAGCATGGTCTCTGTTGTCAGGGGAGCTTTAGGCAAAACAGAAAACTCTGACCGCGTCTGAGCCAGTGTGTCAAGGGTTAATCTGCTTCTCTCGCAAAGGCTGTCGAGAAACTAGGGCAAACAACAGTGCACAATACATTAACATTAATACTACAGGCAATGTGTGTATCCTCCCGTCGCTACAGAGCAATTACACTTTCTGCTGCTTCTTTACCAGCTGCATTCTAGTTATGTGTGGTGCAAACCATGTCTACTGTACGGCTCATTATAATTCAGCTTTGGAGTATCTCTGAAGGAATCTATGGGATGAAATAGTCCACAAGAGAGAGACAGACATGCAGGCAGAGCGTGCGAATACTATGAGACTCACAAATGTTACTATAAAGTCACCTCTGAGTGGCACATACACACTGGAAGTCTCTGTGATAACATATTTTAAAATATATCCTGTGAGTAAAGATGAAAAAAAAAAAAAAATGCTCCAAATCCCAAGCGGAATTCCTACACACAGATAGTGTGCCAAGCAGAAAGTGTGCTGCATTAAAAAAACAAACAATGATTAGATCTCGTGCTATTCATTACGATACTCATTAAAAGGTGTCTGTCTGTGTGTGTGTGTGTGTGTGTGTAGTGTGCAGCGCGCACGAGGTGGGTTTAGGGAAGGTGGAAAATATGTGTCCCCTTACCTGGTCAGCCATGGTTATCAATAAGTCTTTCTCTTTATGGATCAAGTGCCGTAGTTGACAACCGCCTCTGCCGCCCGGTTCAGGTCATCTGTGCTGGGTGCAGACCCGGCATCTCATTCACAGCGGCGGTAGCAGACGGCGCACAAAAGAGACGCGCCACATCTCATTTAACATCATGCTATTCTTCCCAATCCGGCGCGTAAAATCCTCCTCTGGTGCGGCGCATGGAAAACTGGGATAGGCAGTAGTAGGCTGGAGAGGAGGAGGGGGTCGCGGGGGGTAAACAGGCTACACCTGCGTCTCTGTTTGGAATAAGAAGCGAGTTCTTATTGGAAGAAGAAAGAAAGCCATCAGCACAACAACAAATCCCCTCTTGTCCTTTTGGCGTCCTAACGGCCAGCAGCGAATGCGCCTCCCTCCCCACCTCCAGTGACTACCTGCACCTCTCTCTCTCTCTCTCTCTCTCTCTCTCTCTCTCTCTCTCTCTCTCCTGTAAAGTGTGTATTGGGGGCGCGTCCTTGAGTGAATGTATTGCTCTGGGTTGGGTTGGTGGGGATGGAGGGAGCGATCATCGCGAGCGGTGTCTCTCGTTTCGTTCCTCCAGTGTAAACGTCAGCAGATGCTTTCGACACAGGTGCACGTGTTGCTTGAAATGTGTGCTCTGGTCCATCAAAGCTCTGTTTTTTTTTCCCCCGGTGTGTTTCTTTCAGGTTTTGTCGGTGGAGAATCAGTTTGTTCTTGTTGTGTCGCTGTGAGGTGATTACGCCGCCAGAGGGAGGCAGAGAGACGCCATCTTGGAGAAGGTGCAAGTGAAGGATGAGTTTTTATTGTGCTCACACGACCTCAAATGATTTTTTATTTGTTATTTATTAAGGATTTAAAGGGGCACTTTGAAGGGGAGTGTATGAAGTCGCATCACTGATCCTTTTGTGAGAACAGTTGATTAATGTCTGCTGTGAGACTGAAAACAAAAAAAAAACACGATGATGTCATCAGTTAGTTATATTTTGATTTGGGTTTGAATGTTGAGATTTTTAACAGAAACATGCGTCACAAAACCATTGAGTTGCATTACGGGAATTCTAGGATCCATTATGTTTTGGGGAGGTTGACCCAGTTGTCCCCCGCTGTTTCGATTTTCTTTTCAAATCCATCTCTTGTGAGTCCCTGAATTTAACAGAAATGCAGTGCTAAACTGCCCCTTTAATTTGCATTATTCCATTTCAAATGAGAGAATGGGCTGTAAACTTACTCTAGCACCTTTAGTGCTTTATGGAAATACTCAAATGATCATCTGTCGGAAGATACGAATTTGTTAAACTAGTCAAAAAATGATGAGTTGTTGTGTCCTGGCAGCAGAATGGATAGCACAAAACTGTAACGTCCCTGGTTCGATTCCAGTTGGTCAATGTCAAATGCAAAGAATATGAATGAAAGCTGTTTAACCCCTTGATTTAAAAAGCAACAACCTTCAAAACGTAGAGACGTTAGAGACCGAACATCATTACATCATCAAGGTTGTTCCACGCTGGAGCAAAGGTCACTGTAGGACAGTGTCCGACGGCTTGATGAGAGTGCACGCTGCACCACATGACCACAGTGTCCCCACTTTAATGCCATATCCATTTATCTCTCGCCATTATTCCTGAGTGTATCTATTCTGTAAGCTTGAAAGGAAAAATGCCCCCCCCCCCCAAAAAAAAAAAAAGAATAAATCGTGAAGGCAGTTTGCAGGGAACGGTGTTTCCAAGTGATGTTTTGTCAAGTCCCATCACCAATGCTGCCAACATATCGCCGCTCTGTGGCTGTGTGTATTAACTGGCACTCTCTGCAGAAAATTCATTGGTTTAATTCATTTACAAAACCCCTCAGCCCAACATCGTATCTGTGAAATATGTGAGGAATAAAATCCGCTGACCATAACGAGTTATATTTTGAGTTGAAACCTTCTTTGGTCATGTCTCACCATGAATAAATTAAATAACGTATTAATAAGAAATGGATCAGCTATCATAATCCTTCATAATGATGAATCTTTAATGCTTTGTGTTGCCTTCTGCAAACTATTGTTTTGTCTAATCTCCCTTTTTCATGGTACGCCATTCCTCCAAACAGATGAGGTCTTTTGCCTCTGTTGCAAAGCCTATTATTACTCACTTAATTGTATGAGGCTATTTGAAAAATAGCTCTAGACAATTTTTTTTAAACATAATAAATAAAGCTACATTAATCAATATTTCTATATTAATGTGACCAGGCGATGCTCAATAAACCAGAGCCATAATAAACTGGAGCCACACATAGATTTTTATTAAAACATTAAAATAAAAAGACTCCCCTCAAAGCAAGGGAGTATTAACAAAAGTCCCAGGTGCAGGCGATAATAAGGGAGGGATGAAGTAAATTGTGCATGTAAGTAAATATTTTATGGTTCCACAATTTCCCTAATAAAATCATGCTTGTACACATATTCTTTTTAAAGGACGCCGACCAAATAAAACACCAAATAAAGGACGTCCCCAGCTGCTCTCAGGTGTGTCTCATTGCAGGCAGAAAGGCCAAGGTGAGCCTCCCACCCTCCTTTTATACCTGGGTCCTAGTGCGAGACTGTCTGCTGTCTTCCCTTCCACATCAACAATGGATCATATATTTCAAAATGTTCCGTTAAACCCACTGTAAACCAGCTGCCCAGCACCAAATGGCAGACGGACAAAGTTAGCGACATAGTGAAGCTTTAAGCAGCTAGTTGCTGCTGGTGGAGACCAAAATATAGCTCAAAAAGCTGAATATTGGACTTACAATCATTAGGTGGACAGACAACAAAATCCAAATAAATGCTAATGTTGCTCTATATCTTCTGAGTTTGTAAGTATAGGCAACTGCTCGCTAACACATTTGGCATAACAACTTTATAAGGTGATAAAAGAAAGTCATATGCGTGTTGTGCTGGCCAAACATTATTATGGAGGCTGAATAGCCTGTAGCTGTAATTAGCCAGTTAATATGTTAAAGGTTCAACACATGTGACTTTTCAAGGAGGTGAGTTTTGTGAAATTCAAGCTCAAGCTTCACCTACACTACAGTATTAACTTTAGGGTAATTCTCTGTTAGCTATTTCAAAAATCTACGATCAAAGATTCCTGAAAATCTACGATTAAAGATTCCTGAAAATCTACGATTAAAGATTCCTGAAAATCTACGATCAAAGATTCCTGAAAATCTACGATCAAAGATTCCTGAAAATCTACGATCAAAGATTCCTGAAAATCTACGATCAAAGATTCCTGAAAATCTACGATCAAAGATTCCTGAAAATATACGATCAAAGATTCCTGAAAATCTACGATCAAAGATTCCTGAAAAGCTACGATTAAAGATTCCTGAAAATCTACGATTAAAGATTCCTGAAGATCTACGATTAAAGATTCCTGAAGATCTACGATTAAATATTCCTGAAAATCTACGATTAAATATTCCTGAAAATCTACGATAGGCTTTAAGGTGACAATGACGCAAGGACTTTGCAACAAACCCACTTTAACATCAGCTTCGTTCGAGACCGAACATAAAATAGAAAAATTCAATAATTTATTTTGTCTCAAGAAACGAAATGTGAAACGATCCTAAAGCAGGTGTTTTAACTCATTTAAACCAAAGCCATATTCAAAGCATAATCAAAAAATAGTAAAAAAATAATAATAATAATAATACATTTTTTATTTTTGAACAAAAACAATTTTTTTTAAGTGAGACGAAAAGACATCATGAAAATGTAGGAAAGGTAGCACGTGAAAAACACAAAAGTGTGAGTTCTTGCTGTCACACTCAAAGAATCAATACCTCTCCGGGAAAGCCAATCTAGATGATGAGAAGTCCCCTCAGTTACAATTACCATCTCCTTAACACCTTGGATTATTAATCTCCTCTCTCACTTTGCAGCCCAGTTTGTAGCTGGTTGATCTCACTTGAAAAAATAAAACTAAAAAAAACGACAACAAGCCTCCATCCACGTGCTCAGTGAACGCACTTGAATGGAAATGGGAAGGATCCTCTCAATGGGCCCTGCTGAGCGTGACTTATATTTTAAGCTTTCACTAATCTGCAGACTTAATTAAGTGTCATCAGGACATCAGAGCTCGCCAAGCGCCTCGCACCGTTAGAGAGGATCACAGCGCAGACAGATGACGGAGATAAGTGCTCTCATTAGACACCAAAACAGTATCGACGGAAAAAAAGAGCTGCCGGCTCCGTCCCAGAGGAAACACCCCTTTCATAGGAATGTGCAGCGGGGCAGTTTAGGAGATGTCATGAGGCAGTTTCTGTATTTATCATGGCCACATGCCTGCCATCCACAGATAATGGCGCAGCTGGAAGTGAATTACTTTTTGCAATCCAGTGAAATGAAACGATTGTAATTGAAGGATGACTTCTGTGAGCATGTGGAAATTGATTATATGTAGTTGGATAACGATTACTTGCATGCGGTGTTTCGGTATATTCATAGCTTCCTTAGATAGACTTACAATTTACCTCTGGCAAGAATTAAATAATCATTTGTGTGGCAACGAGGGCTGTCACGGTATCGTATGTCCTGGCAAAACAAGAATTCATGAAAACAATAATATTGCGTTATCTATAGAACAACTAAATGTTTTTTGTTTTTTGTGCGTTTTGTCTCTTTTTTGGCAAATAAATATACTCAAAGGTGGAGAGAGAGTCTGCAATCAAAACTGTACAAAAGCATAGCAAAAGAACAATTACACAATATAATATATAATATGTGTATTATTAACATGATATCAATATGAAAATGTTTTAAATATATATATATCACGACACCTTTAATAGCACAACAGCAAAAATAAAAACACAATCCAATAATAAATAAAATTAAAAGTGGCACCCCAGTACTAAGACTGAGTCCTGACAAAAATAAATCATTGAACTTCTTAATTGCGGAAAGAAAAATGTCACATTCGGTCTTGAAGGAAGCTGATGTTGAAGATAAATGTATGTATGTATAAATTTAATAAATGTATTTAAGTTTGGTTGCAAAACAAACCCATTGTGTTGCATTTCAGGGCAGCGCAAGTGGTCAAAACTTAATACATTTAAACACTGCTTCACATCTCAGCCTGACAACAACATAATACAACTACTCGTCCTCAGCCAATTTTCCAAACAAAGCAGGAACGTGACAAAGGCTACCCTTCAACGCTGTCACGTTAAACCACTCCGGATGCAGATGCGCTCCACTTGTTAAGAACTAATTTTCACATGCAGTCATCTTCGGATGTGATCCTCAGTGTCAAATCCCTTTTTAATAAGCACCTCTCCGAAATCAGGCTCAGAGCAAAACAAGGAAGCCTCCATTAATGCTTTTCACAAGTCAAAGAGGCCTCTTTTCACGAGGTTATTGAGAGAACACTGAATTTAGATAATGTTGCAACCGAGAGCTTTACAAGGAGCTTTAAAGGCCCGCTGTATCCCCAGTGTTTTCTTTTGTGAGACGGCTTAGTAATAGAGCTTGTATTGCTTGTCGTAATCTACTAGATGCAATGTATTGACATCCTATGGAGCATCCTCGGAGCAGGCGAAGCTTGTTTCATGCTGTGCACATGCTATATGTCATACTTATCAGACACTCTTTTTTATTGCAGTACGGGCATGGTTGTTTAAAAGCTCCAAGGGGAATGATTTACGTCTGCTCGGATGCTTTATGTTCGTGATGGTGGGCTCAGCAGGCGCACTCCGGTCCCTGGAAAAGGCTGTTAAGATTGCAGGTTCAGATCCCATGTGGGAGTCGTCTCTTTAAGTTCATTGACCTGGTAAATGGTGATGTGATGTGCACTTGGATATCAACAGACACCATTTTAACATTTATTTCTATTCATTTGTTTTGAATTGGAGAGGCTCACCTCCTCTACATACTGCCAGGACAGTGAGTCGCTCAGAGACTCTGGAATTACGATGCAGTATATAAACCTCGTGTTTTTATGGCACGTAATGCGTTCTGTTTATGATACGCTGACATGTATCTGAGAGGCTCGCACAGCGTTGCCTCTTTTTTACATTTGCCGTCACGTTGCACAAGCAAAGAGGATGTGGCCAAATGATCCTGGATACAGGGGCTGCCATCTTGAAATGTTGTCGTTACTTGGTGCCAAAGTCTGCACATCTGCGGTATTAAGGTCCCGCTTATCCAGCTGTTACGTTAGCACCATGGTAGCTGTGAGGCTAGAAAGACACAACAACTAACCATAATATCTCTAGAAATAAATGTATGAACAAATTGACACATGTTGTATTAGTTAAAATGACATCTTGTCTCTGGTACAATTGCAGAGCCTCCGGTTACCCGACTAATTCGCTCAGAGCAGCTGTCAATCATGACGTCTCAAATAACTCATTAAAACCAAACTCATCAGAAAAATTAACATTTGAACATACATCAGGTTGATAATAATGAACCAAAATGACAGAAAGCATCTTTGGGAAGTTGGCCCATGTCCACTTACATGGAGGGCGCAGGATGTAACCTTTATACACAGTCACTGGTTTTAACTCATGTATTTGGATGAACACTGTTTCTTCTGATGGGAAATATGAATTGTATGCCATGGGGACGTGTGAGAGAGCTAACTTAACTGAGTCAGTCTGTGTGTCAGAGTTTGGTGAGTAAGTGAGTGTGCAGGCGGCTGAGGGTGCGGCAGGCGTGGGGAAGGAGCAGGAGCAATACGCCAGCGCTGCACCGGCGTTTTTCCCAAGTGCTTATGAAAGAAGGAAGGCAGTAGAGCTCGGAGCTGACGCACAGCCGGACGTGACAACAGGAAATAGAGCGGGGGGTTCCAGCATGGAGCCAGACACACCAACAAAATGGCCGTCAGGGACACTACCTCCCACAGCAAAGACACCCTTGTCCTTGTTTCCTCACTTAACCCGGGCGAGGTGGATGATAAATATGTGCTGAGGGGAGAAGCTGCTGAGCTAACATTAGGGGACATAACATTGAAAAACTCAAGTGCATAATACGGCAACCAGCTTATTGCAAAAACCAGCGTTGAAGCGATCAGCAGAGCGGTAGCTTTCTTGTTGCGCCGGTCGGCGGCCAGAGTGCCCCTGCAGCGATGCAGGTGAGAGATGATGAGGCCACAGTTGACGGCGATACAGAGGAGAGGGGCCACGTAATAAACCAGGAAAGCAGGAACCAGGAAGGAGAGCCACTCGTCTCGGCCCACTGCCCACGTGCAACCCCCGTCAAAGTTGATGTAGGTGACCTTGGGCAATGCCATTGTTATTGAGACCAGCCAAATGGCTACGACGGTGCATAACCTGTGGAAGAGGGAGACAGAGGTGTATAAATTGTGCAAGAGGATCACGTCTGTGCTCGTCAAAATAGGTCATTTATATGCTGGCAGAATACATAGACCTGGGTCTGATGGGGAGGAAAGTGACAGTTTGATTTGATGGGATTAGCCAACAGTTTGTGATAACGATGACCTGCTTTGACCTGCGCTTTATAAGAATGCTCGTGGTTCTGGTGCTTTTTATCAGCATATTTTATTCAACCCTTCTCTTAATTGCCTCTGCATAGGCCTAGTGGTTAAGGCAGGAAAGGAGAGGATTACTGAATCGAGATAATGTCTTTATCTATTGTTTCACAGTCACATTCTCTGTAGAACCTTTAAAAGGTTTTCAATTTGAAATTCAGAGGGATTGCCTCCACCATGGCGACAGCTGAGCCGGTGGGGCACATAAACATGGACTCACATATCAATATCAGTCTTACCTTTTAAGACATACACACTCACACTTGTGTCAGGCTAGCAGGCGGCCTCGTCCGCGGTGCAACGATACGATACCTCAGCACCGACAGCGCCGCCAGGCTGAAGATCTCCACTCCTACTGTTACTGAAGTCATGAACCCCAGGAGGACGCAGGTCCCACCGCCGAGCTGCCAGTCCTGGAAACTAGCACCCAGAAGGACGCAGGGCAAGGTGAGCAGTGCGCCCAGGTCTGCCAGGCTGAGGTTCAGGAGCAGGACGGAGCTCGGCTTGGAGCGAGTGCGAGGGTTCCTCACCAGCACCAGCCACAGCAGGAGGTGACCTCCAACACCCACCAGAAGCGAGACCAGGCTGACCATGGGCAGCACCACGGTGAAGGAGATGGTGGTGTTGGTGGAGACCACGTTGAAAAGGAGGTTGACTATGGCAGGCATGGTAGGCGAGGCTCTAGCACGTGTGAAGATATAACTGGGATGAAATACAGATTTAAAAATAGCAGACAGTTGAGTGGATGGGCTATAGAAAGCGAAGATGGTGCATAAGGCACTCAAAAAAACAAACAAATTGGAGTATATCTACGAAATAGGATTGTGGATAAAGAGGGAAAGGCTGGATGAAGGGAATGAATGTGCGTAAGGTGATATAGGGGTTGAGAGGAGAGAAAGCAAGAAACAATGTGAGGAATTACAAATGAGATGAGACAGGGAGAGATGCTGAGAAAGCGAAGGAGCAACAGAGCAATGGATTTGTTTTTCGAGGTGAAGGCAATTGCCAACAACTGTCAGAGCAAGGTACACAAAAACAGGCATCTATAGAGACACGCGCAGTGGTAATAATTCTGAAAACCTATTTCGATAATCAACCTTCTCCCATTATTCATGCTTAGAGCAGGTGTAGCTCCGGGGGTCCCGAGAGCTCACCAGGCACTTTGTGTGACTGACGAGCCTGATGATTCAGGCCCGACGGTCTGGTCCCCCCCCCCCCCCTCTTCTACTCTCAGGTGGGATCAGCAATACATCACGACACAAACAAGACAACTCACCTCGGCAGGCACACGGCGCTCAGACAGACGTTTGTCCCCAGGGGGACGGAGGGCAGTCTTTGGTAAAGGGCAGACAATTGACTAGTGCAAAGCCCCGCAAGTAAACACACCACTTATTTGCTGTTAGAGAGATGACTTTCTTAATGATGGCCCACTGCACTGACATTTGTGGAGCTTTATTGTTTAGCTATTATTGACTATACAACGATGTCTGAGCAGAACACCCAGGGTGTTTTAAGAGCCTTGGCACGTTTTCTAAAACCTCATAAATTACTATACCTATATACTATATACTATATATACTACTAATAATAATAATAGTATGCCATGGTGGAGTTAGAGCAACTATAAAAATACGCTTGTTTGCCGTTTTTTCAGAGTGTGAGATGAGAAAGTTGGTGTTAATCTTTTGTGTGTGCAATAGTAATGAAGCTGGAGTTAGCCTAGCTTAGCATAAAGACAGGAGTCAGACAGTAACAGCTAGTGTTGTGTCGTCCAAAGTGAAAAGAAAAACACGTCCAAAGCTCAACAATCAACACGTTGCATCTGTTTAACTCGTACAGGGAGAGAAATATAAAAAGACCTTTAAAAATCCTTTTCATTTCCTGTAACAAATGATCTTCTGTGGTGCTCATTTTACAAAACGCCCTCATAGTAAACGACAGAATAGATAAAGACTACTGTATAGATAGAAACTATAGTATTAAAACTGTTGTGAGAATTAAAACATTAAGCCTCAAAGTGTGTACTTATATTATATTAAACTTTCTATGCAGCAGCATATTATAAATGGTTAATGTAGTATAATAGTCAGTGGTGGAAGTAGTATTCAAATCCTTAAGTAAAAGTAGTAATAACATACTGTTAAACTGCTCCATTTCAAATAGAAGTCAAGAATTCAAAATTATTCTTAGGTATAGTAAGTATTGAAAATAAAATCCACTAGCAAAAGTGAAAGTACTCATTATGCCAAATGGCCCATGTCTTTTATTTTATTATTGGATCATTATAACATTGATGTATTAATGTGTAAATACTTCTTAAATGTTGTAGTTTGTTGAGGTGGAACTAATTTCAACTGTTGTATACTTCATTGCTTTTAGGTAGTTTAATCTATATAACACTATATATTATAAAGTGATTATATTGTTGTGTATATAAAATGTTAATCTGAAAACTTACTAATAACTATAGCTGTTAAATAAGAGTAGTGAAGTACCTCTGAAATGTAAAAGAGTAGAAGTATATAGTAAAAGTACAAGTACCTCAAAATTGTACTTAAGTAAATGTGCTTAGTTACTTACTGTCAAATTTCTCTGTCCAGCTCTAACTGTGACATTCTGGATGGTGGTGGGACGCATCATTACTCCCACTTTTGTCAAACCCTCATGAACTGTGTCCTCACTGTGTGTGGGGGACAGATGGACGAACAAATGAACAAACGTTTGTTCGTTCCTTCGTCCATCTGTCCCCTTCGTGCAGCGTCTCACTCAAGCTTAACATCCCTGTCCAAATTGTAATCTTTGGGGGCGGGGTGATCATGCAAAGCCAGGTCAGCGCTTTGCATGATCAACAAGTGCAGAGTGGAAGTAGGTAACATGACAGATGGAGAGAGACAGCAAAGAGCACAGAAGTGACGGGAGGTACAGCGACGCAAAGTGAGCAACACAAGGCTCAACTAATTGTGTTTTCATTTTAGAAACATTGACCTCAAGCTGTTCTGATTTACTGATTTAGAAGTTGTGACCCGGCTCCGGGCTATTTCCGGTCCGACCGCTTTCGCTCCTCGGCCACAGAATGGATTTACATACATCAGAAGCATGAAAATCAATCAGTCCAGGCTGTGGCTTTTTACAAGGAAGCAGAAACAAAAACCTGATTGACTTACCAATCTAGATCTGGATAGATGTGTGTAAAAGCAGATGCTTCCATACAGGGCACTACAGCTCCTTTAATGGTAGACAGCGCTCTGCAACACATGATCACAACAAACCTCTTTATATAAAAGTAATTCAACGACAAATGTAGCCATAAGGAATTTCAAGTCAAAGCAGACATTTTCTACTAGCAGCATAATTTAATATCTAGTATTTTAAAACAGAACTTAGTGCAACAGCATTCACATTCACATATTTTTTTTTAATCGTCCTTTTCTAAAGCCCTGTAGATATCACAACCACATTGAACAATGCAAAGTTTGCTAAGGGTAGACGTACATCCACACGACTTAAGTGGAAGAGGTGCAGGGTATAAAGATGAATAAAATAAAATATAAAGGTTGAACACTGGGATCCGACATCTCCTACCCAGGGGTGGACTGGAGGTAGAAAATAAAAGCAAAAAAAGCAAAATGCGGACGTCTGAAGCGCAAAGCCACAGGGAAATACAGAGGTAAAATGTATGCGACTCACTTACTGTGAAGAGGGACCTCCTCAGGGGAAAAGCCCTCCGCTCAGCATCAGCATACAGGAGAAAGAGAGGGCACACACCTGCGTTCCTCCCTGTATCCCCTCCTCCTCTTCAAATCCCGTGTGTTCCTTTGCCACACACACACACACACACCAACTTTTCCAACTATGTGTCAATAGCTGGGAGGAGGCCCCTTTCCAGATCAAACACCAGAGAGAAAGAGAGAGAATTAAAGATCCAAAGCAAAACGGTTTTGATGCGTCTGTAATGAGCGGATGTGTCGACGGAGAGAGTCAGAACTTAAGGTTTAACGCCAATGCCCGACTTCACCGACGCTCTTTCGTGGCTGCATAGGAGCAAATCACCGCAGTGGCTGGCTTTGAGGCAAATGCTAACATCAACATGCTAACATGTGCACATGACAAAGTCAACATGCTGATATTTAGCAGGTAACATTTACCACGTTCACCGTCTTAGTTTAGCCTCCATCACCATGTTAGCATGGCAGCATTTGCTGGTTCGCACCAAACAAAAAGTACAGCTGAGGCTGATGGGATGTCATTAGTTTCCAGGTATTTGGTCTTAAACCAAAGTTTTGGACATGTTTACATGACGGCGCTAAAAGGAAAACAGGTGATCACCAAAGGTTTTACAGGTCGTCCAGAGGGGGACATGAATCTGTAACTAAATTGAATGGTATTCCACCCAATAGCCGATGAGATATTTGACAAACAAAAACCCCACAAGTGTAGATGTCGTGGTGGCGCGGGAGGAAAACTCAGCAGGCTCACTGGACACGTTAGGGTTCATCCTCTGGGGACGTAGAACACTTTGTGCCAATCCATCTGGTACATGCCAAGATATTTCACTGGATAAGTGAAAACTCTGACCTGCTTTTGGAGCTAGAGGAAAGTTAGATCAACAACATCATTGTAATTCATCTTCTGGGGATCTTGAATGCTTGTACAAAATTTCAGGGCAAACCATCCAAGAGTTGTTCGGAACCAAATTGGCGGAGCGACCAAACCGAGAGGCCCACCCGTAGAGTCTTCATACTTTTGACCGTGAATTGTATCTTCAGTAAACGAGTCTGAAAGTCCTCCTCCCTCTGTGGCCGGGTTACCTCCGTCAGCCTTTCCCCTCGAGCTATTTGTTGACTACAAAATAACTCACTCCCACTAAAGCCAACACTGAATCAGCTCCTCCAACACTTGACCTCGCTCTCGCTTTCTCCTCCACTGACACACACACACCGAAACAGAGGCGCGAGCACGCCTGGCCCCGCGCACACACAGCCTTTATCTCCACTAATTGTTAGCGGTAGGGAAAACAAACAGGTATATATGACAGAGAGAGAGAGAGAGAGATTGGATGAGACAGCGTTACGAGGGAGGCAGATGCAGAGATGAGGAAGGAAGGGAGGGAGGATGAATGACTGCGTGGAAAGTGTCAAACACGCCTCCTCGGATCGTAAAAGTGGATGCAAACTGAAGAGAAGCCTTTTATGAACCTGAGAGGAGAAACACGGCGACAGCTGCGTCGGTGGGAGACGTCTGAGTCGTGTAGAGTTCAGGATGGAGCCGGGGGAATGCCAGAGTGTGGCGCTCTGATGCGTCACGTTCGTTCTATAAAAGGAGGGATAAAGGTGTTAATCTGAACTATGGCAGAATAATAGAGGCAGTAAAGTTTATGGGTTTACTTGAAGCTCCGGTGGTTGCCTCGTTTACAGCACTGTGGGGCTCAAAGCTCCACTCAGCTGTTGGTCTTTGTTAATGCACTTTTACTGTCTGTCATTTTTTTGATTTCTGAGAAGCCATCCCTTTTTTTGATTAAATTGATCAAAAGATTTCATCTGCTGGTCTGTACTACAGTGTATACCAGCATTTAGCCCACATATCAAAGTACTAAGTGTCAGACCTGTTTAGTTAAATGCTGCCAACTGGCATTTTAAACTCTGACCCACCTCTGGAGCAGTGATGTTGATAAAGTCACGTGACTTTAAAAGAGCAGCGCGTAGGATTCAGGGACTAATTAGCAAAAAAATGGAATATAACATAATCCAAAACAGAACTATGTTTTCATTAATGTAGAATGAGCTGAGGCTAAGGATCGTTGTGTTTCCGTAGATAATATAATATATAATAATGCAGAATATATGATGGTTCCAGCTTGGTGAATGTGACGATCTGCTGTTGCTTTTTGTTTTACATCGCTGTGAATTAATGAGTAATGTGAAGATGTTACACTTGTGCTGCAGGTCACCAAGCTTCTCAAGTCTTAAACCTTTTCACATTTACATAGATACACATGTAAAAATGTGTACACGTTGCTAAAAAAATAAGTTTTAATAACTCAGACTACAACTGAGAAAACTTAATCTTCTTATGAAGACCATGTAATGACAGAACAAGACAGGAAGTCGACTTTTTGACCCGTTTCCAAGGCATAGAACAATGTTAAAGCTTAACTTTATATTATATATTTAAAAGCAAAATGTTCAGGTTTGCCTTGCTGCCGTATTATTATTATTATTAGAATGGCTCATAAACGGACAGTACGTGTGTTTTCTGTGGACCACAGCATAGTGATCAAAAGGTATCATCAGTTCTCCGTCTGTTGGTCGCCGCTGCCTGTGTGCACTGTCCTAATGGAGCCATTAGCCGCAGCTTTTACCGTAAATGACGAACACAGCTCAACTATTGCATAAATTTTTATTACATTTTTTATTTACTAACCTTACTCGAGCTGCAGACCATTTGGCTCGACTTCAAAAAAAAAAAGAAAATTACCACTGCCTCAAAAATGCTGCCAGTATCACAACAATAATCTATAACTTGTGAAGCTTTATCTGTATGAAACACAGCCTTCGCATCCTAATATTTCAAACTACAATTTAAAAGGTTTTGCTTAAAAGGCACGGCCTTTACAAAGTCCACTCCTTACATGTGGTACCAAGGTCTTTCCAATGACATGTAACCAATTGGTTGGAGGAAGTTAAACACACACCGCTTGTATGCACGCAGGTGAACCAGGACACAGGTGTTTGGAAGGAGATTTCAAACACACAATGTTCGGTATTGCTGCGACACTGAGCTGCAATCCTTTCTGGAGTAAAGTCATTTCTTAGCACCAGGGAACCCTTTGTGTGTCGGTGCACAGTGGGCAAATATGAACTCATTACCAGCCGTCCACTGTTGACACAGCGAGTCAAGTGGCCTGTCCCATCTGCTGGTGCTGAAAACACACCACACACACACACAGACATTAGGTCTCTACTAAAAACAGTAGACCTAGATGAATGAATGCCCACATCTCACACCATCCGATACGCATCAAGATGAACGAGCCGCAGTCGCCTCGGGTAATTGTGTTGGTGCATGTGTGGACCACGTAGGTTAACATGCACTGTAGTGAAACACTCAGGCGGGCATATGGTGCGTGGGACTCTGTGGATGGACACACTGGGAGAGAGTTAACCGAGCTTATCCGGTGACCCGGTGAATGGTGAACGCAACACCCCTGGCTGTGATCTGCCCCGGCAGTGTGGCGAGAGATCAGGTGACAGGACGTGGGGAATTAAAACAAACTCGTCATTGTTTTGTTTGGGGGAACAGCTGACTGCGTGCCCAAGACATGCAACAGAGTGAGAATCCACCGTGTAGGCCTAACCTGCTGTTTAAAAGTCAAGAGACGGGAGTAATGAAGGAGTGCATGTTGTTACTGCTCATGGGAAAGTCTGTCCTTCGAAGGATCTCATCTGCAAAAGCCGCGGCAGCTGTATCATCATGCATATTCCGCCATCATTACTGCACGCTTATGGTAATGACGGTGCATGACGACCTGGCAGCGACATGTCATTGGTACAGTGAGCAGGTGGTTTCAGGCGAGGAGCGCTCAGTCTCTGCCGCCACCTGCTGCTCACTGACGGTCATTAAATCCCTGAGAAATAGTCTAGATTCTAAGAGTGCAATTGCAAAACATCAAACTATTCCTTTAAAATAAATAAATAAATAAAGAATGTGTCGTTATTGAACCCATGCCATGTGAACCCTGAGGAGATTACATTGGTTATTTCCTTAGACAGTAGTACACTCATGATTAATAGACTTTAATGTATGAACTTGGTGGAGTTTCTGCAAAAATGTACGTTATAACATTTAAATGCATGTGCAGAATGCCTCATGAATGTGACTTTCAATAAAACAACTCCTCGTGTAAAGTCAATTTTATTTATTCTGATTCATAGAAGCATTTTTATTTTTATTTATGTATTTTTTTAGAAAATATACTAATTTCCAGGCCTGCAAAAAAATGGGATTAAAACTGTCCACTGACCGGCTTAAATACTCTTGGAGAGATGGGAGTGCTAAATGCATGACAACACATTTCTCAATCATCGACGTCAGCATACACCAAAACATTTTTAAATAAAATAAAAATAAAAAGCATACTTACAAACACGAATATCAAATGATGTATATATTATCACAAATAAAAACATGAGTGTTAACTGGTAGAGTTACCACGATGGTTAGTGCAGTTTTAGATTCATTATTTACATCTCCATTAGAATCCATACAGTACAAACTCACTTCTAGTCACAGATTGTCAAGTAAAAGACGGTGAGGGGGGGGGGGGGGGGTGTGAGGAGACAGTATTTTCAATATTAAATGAGTTTCTTTGCACAATAAAACAGTTCATGATGAGCCTACTGGAGAGACGTTGAACTACTGCGTGTGCTTTATGTACTGCAGGTCAGAGCTTCCCTTACGCCTGAGAACAACCATAGCAAGTGCAACCAGTTAAAAACAGAAAGCATACCAGTGCATGCATTTTCAGCAACAAATGTTTACATGGATTTAAAATTGAGAGAGGGGGGGGGGGGGGGGGGGGGGGGGGTTTGCTGGAGCTTCTTCACTGGAGTCCACACGGTTTTAAAAGCTCGTCTCTCTCCAGTCCTCCTTGTTCCAGTCCCGTCCCAGCAAACTTCTCCTGGTCCACTGGTAACGTCATAACGCGTCTCGGTTTCCGAGGTGGGGACTTTCATAACCTAAGAGAAGCAGAAACTGTCAAGACATGACAGCTGCACCAATCAAAATGTTTACATTAGCAATGGATTAGATGATTATGAGCGATGTGAAGGTCCAGATTGCTGATAATATATATATATATATATATATATATATATATATTCCACCAAAAAATAAATAAATAAATATATATATATATATATATTCCACCTAAAAAAATAAAAATAAATATATAT
>CALSCE010009779.1:1060763-1082800 GCA_943593645.1 Bovichtus variegatus | reverse complement strand
ACACACACACACACACACACACACACACACACACACACACACACACAGCGCTGGTGTAAAAAGACGAAAGAAAAAGGGTGCAGAGAGCAGCCAATGGAATACAACTACTGTAGCTATAGCTACCCTTCAGATGAGTCATCTGTTCTTTCATCCTCCTCTTTCAGACTGTGCTGTAGGCTGCTGGGAAACTTGGCCTCCGTTTTAAGAGTGTGACTTCTGCGCCGCAGCGCTGTTGTTAAACAGCAGAGGCAGATTGCGTCACCAGACTTTAGCCTTAGCTTCAATTTCTTTTGCACCTTTGTCAGCTGAAATACACCCGTAGCTCTCCTTGAGTGAAAGGCCAAGTTGACAATAAGAGTTAAAACTGTTATCAGTGTTATTTATTTTCACATAGGTCTTTTTCCCTCCTTGCAAAAATGCCGGGTTTTTTTTTTAACTACGGTTATGTAAAGGCGGCTTAAATGTCTGCAATGCCATCAATTCAAAGCGAAGGGAAAAAACAGTTGGAGGCAGCGAAATATTTTCTTCCATTAAAATATTTATGAAGCTATGAAGTGACGTTAATGCCCAGTGCTGGATTCATTTAACGGCCGTCTCCTTCTGTGGGTCGGCGCACTCAAATGAACTTCCACCCCCCCCCCCCCCTCCCTCTTTCTTCCACTCGGCCCCTGTGCTGCATACTCACTCCGAGTCCTGATTAGAGATGGTGGAGTTGCGGTTTTTGCGGAAGCCGGAGAAAATTGACAACATGCTGCGTCTTTTCTTTCTCCTCAGCGACTGGCCCTGATGGAGGGATGACAACTGACTGAAGGGGGAGGGGGGGAGAAAGAGGAGAGAGGTCATGGGTAAAGACAGATGCAGGATTGTTGTAGCACACACTAGCTATCAACCATCATTTACCAGTTTACAATGCAAGTTATCATTGGCTTGTGGAAACATTTTTTTCCTCGACTTCTTTGTATGCGGGTGCGCCGCTGTCCTTGGTGCTGAAACGAAGTGGAGGAGATTGACAGACAGAACAACGCTTCGTAGCCTGCGTGTTTTTTTGTTGTCGTTTGTACAACTTTTGACCCTAATTCCAAATCCTCCCCGTCAGGCCCCGCAATCCTCAGAGAGAAGGAAAATGACAACGAGGCGGAGAGACAAACTGCTGCTTCTGCGGCCCGATGGTGCTGCGCTCTTATGAGTGTGCTCGGACTAATTAATGTTCTAGGATTACGAAACAGTAGCCCTATGTCGTTGTTATTTAGCCTTCGCTCCTCTGATTGTCCCGCAAATTTGGATCGTGCAACTTAGCCTACACGGTGATTCATTCAAGAGTTGTTCTCACATTTTTATTTAAAGTATAGTTAATAGGCTGAAACGTATACCAAAATAGGCTGTATAACATTATTTATTGATGGAAACCAAGCGGTTCTATGTGAAATCAGACTTTCAGCACCCCCACAGAGGCTGAATGGAATAACCCGCTGTTTCATAACCACATTTTCCCGCCACTGCGACGATTAGACTGAGATTGGCAGTCAAATCAGCCTTTTTTTCCTATTCGGGGTCACCCTTGCGATTTGACAATATTTCCGTGCAGATGGTTTAATATAGTGACAGACGGCATATTTTATGGCGCCTCAATGAATCCTTTTCACGCGCTGCTGCTGAGCATTAAGCACATACTGACACGAGAACTTAGAACTGTTTGGGAACTGCTATTTTCACGTGGTGCAAATTGATTATCTTACAATTAAATCTTAATTCTTTATTATGGTATACACATAAAGTAAGATGCTAACAAATTGCTTGCTTAAAAACTGACCTGTAATGTGTCAAAATCATCATTACACCAACTTAAAATTCTCAACCCTATGTAATTTTGTAAAATATGTATTTTTAGTGATTGATTTTTTGGTCAGATACGAAAACAAGCTATACTGTAAAACACAACGTTAACATATCTTTTAAGTTGTTATGGAAAAAGTTAGCAAACTATTTATACATCCAGCATATACATTAGCAGAACTTAAGCATTAGCATTTCTGCAGTAGAGTTTCTGTCCCCCTGAAGACTGACTGTCTAATATTCACCTTCTTTTTTAGCTCTGCCTTTGGTCTCCAAGTCCAGAGGAAAATATCTGGCTTTTTAGCTGCTAAATGCTTCATTATGTTCACAAATTATGCTGATGGGAGCGATTAGTGAACCAACTAACAGTTGAACAGGCCTGAAAACCAAAACAATGAGCTAAAAGATGCTAAAATGCTCTGTAGAGCTGAGGGGAACTCGGTTTTTCGCCCTTTTTCACATACAAGTATATCAGTCGTTTGTACACAAATATTGATTATAACCTCTTTAAAAGTGACCAAATCACCATTATCACGTCACTGCATTGAAATAGTGCTTTAGTGGAATTGTATTGATTATTCTTGCAGTATAATTTCACATCATGCCTCACTGACGACAAATACCGGGTTAAAGTAGATGTTTTATTGCAGGGGTGGCCAAACAATAGCAAATGCATAGATTTCAACCAGTTACACTGCAAGAAAGATTCTAGGCCGGATGATTCCATGTGCCATAGAAAAATTCATTTCCTATCAAAGTAACTACACAACACTTCTAAACAGTTTAAGGTTTGACATAACAGTAGTTTATTACAAAAAGTATTCCTGTATCTGCCATCTAAAATTCTATTGAATTCAATACTTTTAAGTCTAACTCTTACACAGCGCATGGCCTAAGTGCCCACATAAAGTATTATGATGTTAATCTGTAAATAAATTAAGTTAAAAAAAGACAGAAATGGCCAAATATTGGTTTGTGCTCGTGGCCTTAGCACCCACCTAAAAGATTACAATGCAAATGTAAGATAAATCTGTTTAGTCTCATTTTAATGTGTCACAAACAGAACAGGCAGAGATGGTAAAATATTGGATTCTGTGCGAGATCATTTCACACAATGTAGTTGACAACCAGTGTTTGAACTACAAAAGGCAAAGTACATACAGAGCTATTTATTAGAAAACCTGCTCAAGGCATATAATGGTTTATTTGTAAAAAAAAAAATAAAATTCCCCCGCAGGCCTTTAAAAACGGGCAGTTGGCCCGCGGGACGTAGTTGAGTCACCCCAGTGTTGAAGAAAGCAAAAAAAAAAAATACATTTGTGTGTCTTCAATATATAATTGGTTCGACACAGACAGTCAGTGGCGTCTCTAATAAAGACAACGCAAATAAACCGCCCTGCGTGACCGCGGTGCAGTTTCAAAAGACGTTTAGTTGGGAAACGGGAAGTCGGACTGTGACGGCAAACAAGATGATTCACTTGGTGTAATGGAATATATGAACAAATAAGAGCTACAAAATTAGGCCTCTATTCAGTGCAAATGGATCCTCTCTGCTTCTGCGGCGGAGCGCTTACATTCACCGTCGATACCGTTACGTGCCGCGAGTACAGCGATGCAGAGGAGCCCGTGGAACAGTCCCGTTTTTAATGCACGCAGTACGAACTGTAAGTGGCACGCAGGAGGAACGCTTCTTACGCGTTAATATAGTGTTACACTCGTATAGTATTGAAGCACATTCATCAAAAAAGGGAGAGAAAAAACAACAACTGAGAAGCGGCTGGTAATTTATAAATTCTATTTCTCATCCGGACGTCTTTATGTGTTAATTATGGAGGAGAATATGCCATAATAATGATTTAAAACAACAACCAGTCAGCATTTGAGACGACTATGAGGACACTGCCTCATCATTTCCTCTTAAAGACGCTGATTCATCTCTAATTCACCTCATGTCAGTATTCATGCCGTACGTCAACATTGCCCAGGAATCCTAAGTTATTGGAGTTAAGGTGAAGAACACATTATTTACTTAAACTTGCATCAACTGATTTTTTTTTTTGTTGTATTAATACAGTTTAACTTGACATGGCAGTTGCTTATTTAGCGTCAATAGCTCGTGCTGAGTTGTAAACACTGAAGAAGTGTAAATATATATTTAAAAAATTGGCTATTCCAGCATGTTGCTCCGAGCATCCCGGCTGCAAACACCAGAGTGTTGTTGGTTCTGCTATGAAGTTAATGCGTGAGGCATTCAGGAAATGATTTAAAAAATAGATGTTGGCAATTATTTTTGAGATTTTAAATTGCAAGAAAAATATTCATAAAATCCCACTTCCCATGTCTTAACTTTTGAGACTTTTTGAAAGTTTGCTTTAAAGACATTTACCAATTAAAGGTACATTTTAAATTCTATTTTAATTCACTTTTTTAGATGAATGAATTCATTGCTTTCTAAGACTTTTTACAGCTCTGCAAGAACCCTCAAAGACACATCTAGTGCATTTCGTAATGATTGCACAAAAAACGGAGTTAGCTACCTGTCAGGTAGAACTCTCTTGCTGTAGAAATCAGGCAGTCCATCCTCCAGCATATTGACTCCTCCATTCTCTGAGCAATGCTACACACACACACACACACAAATGGATAGAATAACAGAATAACAATGATCAATATGCCATGTCGACTAAAATCTGAAAGGCTGACAAAAGGTATTATCGTTTCAAATGGCTGGCTGGCAGAACTGAATCCACTGCCAACGGAAGTCTGTTTGCAAAATAGCTCCTTATCATGCTGTCCTAACAGAGTTTGTACCGATTTAGAAAAAAGCTTTTTACAAAGTCTCAAAACAAACAAGCCGCTAAGTCAGAGGCTGCCCCTGGGAGATGGCTGTGCATGATTAACATTTGAGTCACAGAGACATATGCGACAGCTTCCTACTTTAAAAAGAAAAAAAAAAAAAAGGGACTTATTTTTGGAAAGTGCCCCTGGCACGGAAAACCAGATAAATAACAACAGTTCACACAAAGCAGTCAGGAGATAAAAGAAGCCTCTGAAAACTATATACATGGTGAGTTTACTTTCTCACCGTAGACTTAAACGTCACGCTGCAGCATGAGATCAAAAATGGGGCAGTTAAACAAACGTAAAACACATAAAGACTCCTTTACCTTCAAGGTGCCGTAAAAAGATCCAGATGGCATTTTACAAAGTGCAAGCTGTGCGAGGATACAGATCTCAGTTGTTGGTGGTGGACAAACCGCTTTCAGAGTTTCCCCCGTCACAAAGAGCTCGAGGGAAATTCTGCCGATGACTAAAAGGTCAATAAAGGTCACTGCCGCGACATTTGCCATCAACTTACAGATTCAGGGGGAGGGTGCCCTGCTCTGTGTCTCCGCGGTGGGCGAGGCCGGACGTGGGTCACGTGACGCAAGGGCGAGCCGTTGGTAGGGAGGGTGGACAGACACTCCCATGATGCCGAGTGGGTAAGAGGGGCAGAGTGCGGCGGCGCGGAGGGCGTAGGAGAGGGACTGGGCTCGTCACCTAGACCTACAACCAGATGAAACGTATGTTAAGGTCACATTTTGTGCTACTGTTCACTGCATATCAACTTCTTTATGAAAAAAAAGTTCAGCACGCTTTGATTTCAATTTAGACGAGAGACTACAGGAAAAAGTTTTTCATGCACTGGTCAATTTTGAGATTTTGGGCTATTTTCTATACTTCATTTACTTCCATACTTTACTAAATGCTCTGTAGAGCTGACCTTTGGTCTCAAAATCCAGAGGAAAATATCTGGCTTTTTAGCTGCTAAATGCTTCATTATGTTCACAGTGAAGTGAACCAACCAACAGTTAAGTTGAACAGGCCTGAAAACCAAAACAATGAGCTAAAAGATACTAAAATGCTCTGTAGAGCTGAGGGGAACTCCGTTTTTCGCCCTTTTCACATACAAGTATATCCGTCGTTTGTACACAAATATTGATTATAACCTCTTTAAAAGTGACCAAAATGATAAAATTATCACTTCACCGCATTGAAATACAGTGCTTCAGTGGAATTGTATTGATTATTCTTGCAGTATAATGGCAGTTTATTTGACTAACTTTGTCTATTTGCATCTGAACATTTCTTCCAAGTTATGAAAGAGTTCTTACATTACATTTTTCATAATTTAAATATAAGAATAAAACATTTTTTTTTTTAAATCTTCTCAAGGTCCAAGGATCATTTTTTCCTTTAAAACCTTAAACTGTAAACCTTCTACATCACATAGCCATGCTACTGTGGATGAAAATGGAGAGAATTTCTTAGAAAATGCCAAAAAATGTTTGGCCTGAGAGGGCGTCAGAGAAAAAGACCATGTTCTTACCTAAAAAGATAAAATCTTTAAATCCTAAGATATTACATGCAAGATTAAAAAGCACTGACTAACAAACACAGTCTCCATTAGCACACGCATTAGCATGGGTGAGAGAAATCCAATACGGCTTAAATATTCAACGACATGATCACTCATTTAATCATAGCAAGCTGCACGTCAGAAGAAATATAGAACTCTCTGGTTTTTATTACAAGTAGAAAGTCAACCGAGCGTGGCCCTGCTATTATTGTAATAACACGTCATGCCATGTGAGCACTGGAGGACAATTAGCTGCGAGCGGAGACACAAACACTCACTTGGTCTGGTGGAGACGGGACGAATCCTTCTAGTTCTGGAGCTCCGCTTCTTAATCGCCATCGTGTCCTTTTTTGTCAAAAAAAAAAAAAAAAAGGAGAGAAACGGATAATGAGCATTTCAAACACTGCATCCAAATGTGGAAACGGTGACGACAGCACACAAAAAGCAAGCAAAAATAATCACGTGTGAAGTATTCCAGTATTCATTACATTACACTGTGGAGACATTAGCATAACTACTCTTAACAAGCAGCGATGACACAATCTGTGCCTTTATTTCAGTGTGCTTTACAGCAAATAAAGAAAGAAAAATACATAAAGAAATCAGAAAGACAGGACTGTTATTCCTGAAAAAAGTGGAGCAAAGTTGAGGGAATGAAAAGCTGATGAAGATATTTTCAACATGCTTTTAAAGGTACAGCACAAGGGTGAAGAAAGGGAACGCTGCACTTCCCACCAACTCGTCTTCGCAGTGGGAAGCTTCAGGGATTATGGGAGATGTGGTCCCGATTTTGAGAAAGCGTGACACTACAAATATCCTTCAGTGTTATATAATTCTTTTACGATTACAATACCAGTACACAAATGGCCGATTTCCATTTTGCACTTTGCTCCGAAATAACCGCGCGTGGGCCCGATCGGCGCCATGCGAGGAGCGACTGGCAGCTATGGGCGGAGTTTTTATTTTTGACGCGGAGAGGCGACTGTTGGTTCAAAACAACAATGGCAGCTCTTTAAGAGGTAAACCTAGATGTTAGGCCTGGGACGATGCCTTAAGAACATTTTATGTCACGATGATCTTGGCCAAAAATAATTGCAATTCAGGATATTATGGGGATAATCAATAAAAATGATGCTTAAAACTCTTAAAATGGCACTAAAACATACTGGAATTAAGGTCGGGCCGATGGCTGACAGTCATCATGATTTAAAAAAAATGCCTCAAGCCCCAAAATAATTGTCTGCATTAAATCAGGCTGCATTTTTCACTTTCACAGCTTTTTCCTGATCATCGCGATAATGGAAATTCAACGCAAATCAACTTCTTGCGAGTGCTTTTCGTCGCTATACGCGATGCAATTCTACATCGTGCCATCCCTAGTAAACGGACTGCATCTGTATAGCATCAGTTATATCAGATCTGGAGAGAATTTCCGGCACTGAAGGCTTTTTTCTCGGCGGAGAAGATGTTTTCCCTCTTCCCCGACAGACGGTGATGGACAGATGGTTCATCCAATCACCTGCCAAGGGTTTTTTATTTTTTGTTTCCACATGACTGCGTCTCAGATGGTTCTATGTAACGAACCTTCTGGCACGTCAAGTTAACAAACGTGTACCTATGGAACAAAAAAAACTCACTATTCACCAAGCACACACACACACACACGCATTAATCAGCATGTCCTCACACACTTACTATTCCCAGGTTGACACCAAAGTCCTCGTCGGGAAATTCCAGAGACTCAACTAATCTGGACTGTCTGATAGTGCGTCTCCCCGTCCCGCCGTCGTCCCAGCGCTTTGCCTGAGACACCTGCCGCAGCTGATGCAACACACACACACACACAAACAAACATCAGGTGACACGCACGAAACACACGCACAAATATCCTTCATCACAATCTGGGAGGAGAAGTGTGTCCGACCTTGTGCACAGGAAGCTCGCAAACACAGCAAAGGGGGCACTTTGCTATAGTTTGAAAAGACAATGAATAATATGAATAAAATACAATTTCTTGATTATCAAAGCGGAGTGAGGCATGATAGAGGACAAACTCGCAATGCAGCAAAACAGAGAAGAGAAAAAGAGATGCAACGGCAGAGGCAGGAATGCGAAACAGAGCGGAGCCGGTGTTATTGCCAGAAGTCTATTTTTGCCTCCTTTTTTTTCCCCGCTAGCTTCATTTTTAACAATTCAATTTCATGGAGAGGAGAACCTGCAGGCTCTAATCATGTCCTTAACAGACTCAAATCTAGTTGTTGTGTTGTTTCCGAGTGCGATATTCGCCGAGAAAAGCTGCTCTATACTTATAACCCTTTATCCTGATATGGTAATGACACAGCAGCAGCTGAAAAGCAGTCGCTGCTTCACTTAGAGATACTTAAAATTAAAAGATAAGCAGCCTTTTTTTGACAGCATGGGAGATTTCTATCACAAACATCCAAGACATCAAATTTTAATGGGTCCTCCACGCCACAGAAAGTCTTTGATAAGAGACCAATAATGAGCTTCGGCACTTCACATCCAATCGCACGACTGCGGATTCTTAACTCTAAATGTTTGTGGAGTGTTGACTTTGACACTGGAGTGTAATCTGGAGGCGTTTCTGGGCCTCCGCGGCACTCGGGTGGAGAATCTCAGCACTTCGCTGGTGTAGCTGGAGGCAGGAGTTGTACTTATTTGGCAACATTTTGTCAATAAAGTGTGTGATCTGTAATAACCAGACTTCTTAGCGCGCTGATGTATTCCACTGCAGACGTGCTTTGAAATGCAGTGTGTTCAGATGAAGCCGTGACTCATCTCAGTAAAGAAAAATATTGACTCTCAAATAAAGAAATAAATAAAAATTAATCGTCATGTCAAACACAAAACACACACAAATTAATGAATGATTTTTTTTTTTAAAAAGCAGTAGAAATGTTGTTGCTTTTGGCGAGCAGCAAAAAAAGATGTGATCTCTTTCATGTATTGGGAAATACACTCGTGCGCTTTTCTTTCTGTGAGTTGAGCCCTTTACACACTGGTAATGTATTGAATTTGCACCTCAATACATTTTATTTCGCCAAACTGTTGTGTTTTTTGTCATGAATAGTTTCACACTGAAATGGGAATATTACACGGCGGAAAAAAAAAAAGCAGTGCGATCTTAGTTTTTCAGAACAAGGCAGATTTTTTCCGGAGCATTTGCACCGCGAATAAAAGGCCTCAATCGACTGCACTGTGTAGTTATGAGGATTATAAAACAACATAGTCACCAGGAAGTAATTGCTCCCCACAAAGAAATCGACTGGCACATGCGCATCATTCTCAGCAAGAAAGCAAAAAAAACTATTACTTCTACTTAAAAATCCCAATTTAAAGCTGAAATCAGTCATGTTTTGTGATTTACGTGTTCTGATCTTGTGCAATAGTAAAGTGTGGTAAAACATATATATTTTTTCTTTCCTTCTTTGAAACCGCTACATTTCATCATGTGGAAACGCACCTTAATCCGACGGTGACCTACTTTCTGAAAAATCACCGCGGCAGTGAAGTGATAGATTTCAGCTTCAAACAGGGAAACCGTTTGTTCTACATTTCTACGGAGAAGTCATGCAGAAAGAGTTATTACCAGTACCAGGGTTTTATGGGTGGTGTACAGCTCTTGTAGAATCTGATCCACGATGGAGTTGGTGAGATAGGAGACCACGGACAGCTTCACCTCCCTGAGAAAGAGGACAGCGAAGGGAGACGAGAGGAGGGAAAGACAGGACCGTCAGTGTCGTCGCTGGAGTTCGAGGCTCGCCTTTGACCCGTTTTTTTCGCCAGCGCTCGCTCTTACTCCAGCGCTCTGTTGATATCCTCAGCCGCTCGCTCCATGAGGGCGTTGCGGATGGCGGAGCGGGGGATCGAAACTTGTTCGGAGATGGACGAGAGCGGCGGGGTGAGTCTCTCGGCGGCCGAGCAGGACATGGGACACAGCTCGCGGCACAGCGACACCATGGAGTCCACCACCACCTGGACACAAAGCAAGACCCGGATCACGCGGCGCACATTGGGCACGTCTCTCAATACATCCCACACACGTTGCTGCTTCATGAGCGTTTCATTATTCATGCAGTGTTCCCTTCTTTTCCTCTTTTTGATCCAGCTCCTTTGCTCCGACTTGATCTTTTATTCACGTGCAGCGTTCCATTCATCCACGTGTCCACGGCTAAGAATTCACGCGATCTGGTTTTACCGGTTCAAACCAAAAGTTGGACATTCGTGAGCGTGAATGGAAATTATTGCAGTTTCATTGATCTTCACTTTTTGCAAATAAGAAATGTAGCAAAATTGGAGAGCACAAAACAGAAAATGTAAAGTAAGATGAATTTCAAAAAGGGGGAGTATCTCAGAATCCATATTTTATTTATTTATTTATCTATTTTTAAATCATTCGACTGCTGCTGAATTCCAATGTGAACAGAATTAAAGAAATGTTAAACTGTTCCCTCCCTGTGAATTTTAAATGCTACATTTCTTTTGAAGTCAGCATACCTGCACCGCACACACAGCCACACGCCATTAATGGGCAATTTAAATGCAGCGAACCCACGGCGGCACTGCTGTTCAAAAATGCGGACGCGTCGCGGGAACGGCCGTTGTCTGCGATTGCGCCCGCGGTTCCACCTCCGACCCACCTGCAGCTCTTTGTCGGCAGCCTTAGCCAGTTCTCCAGCCAGAGTGTCCAGTCGCTGCTTCACGGGGCCGTCCACTGACAGCACATGGGCCAACTCGCACAGAGAGGGATACAGCTGGGACACACACACACACACACACACACACACACACACACACACACACACACACAGACACACAGACACACACACACAGACACACACGTCGGGACAGGGAGGAGAAGAGAAGAGGAGACAAATCAGTGGAGGAACGATATGTTCAGCAGAATATCTCCTTTCTGGAAGTTTTATTATTGTTTTCATTGTATAGTGCAGCCGACTTCAGCTGTCATTTAATATTTCGCTCAGTCATGATAATGCTGACAGTTTGCACTTTAAAGACATAAAAGTTAATAAAAATCAATCGTGCTTGACAATTAAATATGTCTGCAATGTTTTTTACTTTTTTCTCTTTGTCACAATTCCACAAAGAGCGCTATTAGTTTAATTTGTTCTTTTCACACAATAACAAAAGTAAACAAACTAAAAAAATGTCCTTTTAAATACCTCTTATAAATTCCACTTAGTGAAGCCTTGTAATAAAACTAGAACACTCAAAAAGGAGAAATATAATCACACATTGTTGGTTTATTCTATAACAAAGTCATAGTTTTTTCAGACGCTAAATCGTACGTTTTGTGGACCAAATAATCTATTTTCATTCATAAATGATTCTCGTTTGAAAGCCATTAAAACACATTTTCTACTAACTTATTACAAAGTCTCCCTTATTAGAAAAGGATTGAAAGAATTTGTAGCTTAATAGGTTTTAATTACACATGTTGTCTTGCCCTCATCTCTTAGAAATGTATATTATATCACCTTTATTATTATTAGTATTATTATTATTGAACATGCACATTTGGAGGATTTCTCACCAGAAAACAGGAGACGTGAGCAGAAGTGTACAAAACAAACTGTAACCCGCTGACTTCAGGAGCCTGTTGCACTTTAGTGAAGCTCAGCAACTTTCCAATTAGTTTTTTTTTCCTAATTGAGAGTGAAACTGCAGCAAATTGAATCCACACGAGCACATTTTAGTTGCCGTAGCAACCGTGTTAACATTTAATTGAACTGCTCATACTTATGTCTTCTGGATGTACATGTATTACAACATTCAACTTTAACATTACTGCCAACCTGGCAACTTAAAAGTTGTTCTCATTGTTTGAAGCCGATCAATAAAGTATTGAAAAGCACTAAATTATTAATTAACTATTAATAAAGTTATTAATTACAACTCATTATAATGAGGAGTCCTTTTAGAATAAAGTGTGAAATCTAAATAGCTGTCAAGTAAATGTAAGTGAGAGAGATCTACAATATTTCCCTCTAAAATGTAGTAAAGAAAAAGTATAAAGTACTTTAAAATGGAAACACTTAAGTACAGTAAAAGCACCTTAAAACTGTATTAAAACCTGCATTAACAGATTGTTCTCGGCCACTTGGGGACACAAACAACACTCACATAATTATGTCCTTTTAAGTTCATACGGTGAACTTGTTAGCAAACATTTTCTCATCTCCAACAAGACGTTTTCGGCTCCGTTTGTTTGTCTATGACTGCTTTTCATTAAAGGTGGTGAAAGACTGTAGCATGAAGGAAGATCCCACTGAAATTTGGATCTGAATCATGCATTATTCTCCACTTATGGAGCGCACTTCTGGTTTAAACATCCAGCAGTTACGGGGAAACATTATCATTCACGTGCAGTCGTGTTTCTGGCAAAAAAGGTGAGCGACAGCTGGGTCTTTGCTCTGCTTTTTGGCCAGTTGTTCGGTCTCTACCGGCTCCTGAGGGAAAGATCTGGCTCTGTAGCTGCTTAATGCTCCAATATGTTTATCAGCTAGTTGCTAACATTGTCTGTATGCCATTGGAAGATGGGAATCCAGAGGGTTTATCAGCTTTGGCTGAAAACAACACCGGTGACAGCAGTAAAAAAAATAAATAAAAAAAAAACAGTAAAGTTGTGGGCTGGAAAACCAAAGCTTAGTTATTTTCCACCATGTGTTAAAATATGTAAAGAAACAAAAAAACAGACGTAATACACACTTCCTTCAAGGGTCTGTATCACACATCCAATAATATTATACGAGTTATTACACAAACACTCTCTAAAGTGGCACTGGACTCACAGCTCTGGAGTCCCTGGCTTCTTTGAGGATTTGTCTGGCCGTCTGGAGCTCCTCTCCTTCCTCACAGCCTTTCAGGACACACACCTGCTGCTGCACCCGCACACACAGACGCTCCATCACCTACGCACACATAAAACACAACGTTTTAAGTCAAAAAGTGTTTTTTTGTTGGGTTTTTTTGTCCAGTTGAGTCAAATCCTGGGTCAATGCAGTCCATCCAGATAAATAGTTTTTTTTTTTTGTTTTTTTGTATTAAATTAAACTTATTTTCCAGAAGATTTTATGTTATCATTATAAAGATAAAGATTTTAAATAAAAAAAAAAGAAAAAAGAGGGCGTGGACGGACATTTTCATCATAGTTCGGTACATGATTGCGCGGAAAACGTACACAAGCATGTTGGGTAAAACACACATCAAAACAACTCCTCTCGACATGTTCACCATCACGTGCACAAACGCAGACACACACCTGTTCGGCGGTGCTGGTGACGAGGCCCTGGTGCAGCCGGAGGGCCTGTTTCTGAGAGAACCGCTGAGTCTGGTTGTTCCTAAGCAGGGCACGTTGGATCTGTCACACACACACACACACGGAAAACAAACAAGAAGAGAGAGCAGTGGAGATGACAGGTGTTTACAACGCAGTGTGCAGGAGGCAGGAGACAAGCCCATTTGCATGGTAATAAGGAGACGGCGGCGCGAGTTCTGACAACGTTACGGGACGCCTCCCATTCATTTTCTTGACTCAGCAGATTGAAGTATTCACCGCTTAATGATCTTATGTAAAAGAAAAAGATGGAATCGAGGGTTCCTCAAGGACTTTGTGAGTTTCACAGACAGCGTAAAAAGGCTTCACACACACACACACACACACACACACACACAGACACACACACTGCATGTGAACACTTGAGATGAGAACCAGGAAATGATCCATCAGGCTCCACAGCAGATCTAGTTCTGATGTTAGAAAATAACCTAAGTTTTTTGGTTTTTATGTTTCTGGAGATGCATCAGAAATGCTCCTTTAGCCTCCGAGCTCCCGGGGAGGCGAGATGTGTGTGTGTGTGTGTGTGTGTGACTGACAGCTGAGGCGCCGGGGAAACGGAGTTTGATGTGCAGCGTAAACACACTTGCTCGGTTAACTGCGACTTACAAGCCAAGTGACAAACGGCATTTATTTACCGGAGGTACTGACCAACGCGACCTCACCATCCAGCACGTAAAATGACGGCTCTTTATATGCGGCCATCTCTCCGGTGTCTTCGGCGCAGGCGGCTGTCTGGCTGTCAGTAAATGTCACTGCCAATGGGAGGAAGTTACTGCTTTGATTAAATGTTTTGATTAGCTGCATGAAAGGAAACGTCTCCGATGACACAGCCGAGTGACGACGGGCCGCCGGCGATGATCAAAAAATGTGAAATGCGTATTGGCGGGCTCTGACACCGGAGCGCATCCGTATTCACGGCACATCCACGTGGTGCAGCAGGGGAAAAGCAGCGTGTGCTGTAAAGGAGGTCCATTCAGCGGGAGTTCTTAATTAACAGAATGCACAAAAGGTTGAATAAAAATACGAAGTAAAAATGAAAAATGAAATCATTATCGATTAATCGTTTGGTCTATAAAGCATCAGAAAATAGTGGAAATGCCCGTAACAATATCCTGAAGCCCAAAGTCTGACCAACGCTGCAAAACCCAAAGATATCTGATGCATTATGACAACAGGGAAACAAAGGAAGCACATTTAAAAAAAATAAAATCACTTAAATTGATTATCGAGATGTTTTTTTTGTCAATCTGCTAATTGTGCGTTCCATAAATTGGTGGTCATTGTCTAAGGTATAGCTGCACTTATAGGTTATGACATTTGTACTATGAACAAATAGTTTTATTCCCCTAGAAATATGTTGAATTTCGAAAGTATAACTTTTTAATGTAAAGCTAAAGACACTGAAATGCTTGCCTGCGATATGAATAGGACATAAAGTGAATACTATAAAAGGTATTTAGTTAGTAGTTATTGCAACCCAAAGCACTGTAGGTGTCTTGATTTTTAATGGCACACATCACAAGCAGGGTTTTTTTCTACAACAGCAATATAATAATCGAAACGTCCACATTTAATCTTCACTTCTACTGCAAGTCATTCATCAAAGCCCTGAATCATCTTTATTGTCAGGTAACGCAGCTATCAGCGATGCAGCAAATCTACACTCCACAAACCGGAAAGGAGGAAGTAAATAAATAAAAAGCTCCTCTCACCTTGGTCAGGGCTTGGTCCGTCTTCTCCGGGGCGTTGCGGTACGCCTGAGTGATGTCACCGAGTGGGAGGGGCATGTACTGGAGGGTGAAGTTGCTGTTGAGCGGAGAGGGAAGGAGGAGAAGACGATATTACTCAAACGGGAGGAATTGGGACGCTCACAAGAACAAACAGGAAAACACCCAGGGCACTTCTAAACAGTTGTCTCCGATTCCCTAATATACGCACATGCACCCACACACCCCTCGTACGCACATAAAAAAAAAAAAACTAAAAAAGAACTGTGCAAACACACACACACACACAGAGAACAGAAAATAAAATGACTGGCATGCGCGTCAGAGGGCTGATGAAACGCTGTGTAACAGTAAACATTGTACAGAGATGGTTATCTGCCTATATGTGTGTGTAGCCCCTCTTCAAACATTGTGTGTGTGTGTGTGTGTGTGGGTTCGTCTTACTGCTCCAGCGCCCTCGCCACATCTTGCAAGCCTGTCGCTGTGGTGTTGTTTCGATCCCATGTCACACTTCTAGCGGGGAAATAGGGGAGAGACGGGTACAGAGAGGGAGAAGAAACGAGATGAGTCACTTTCTAAGTCTCCTAAAAACACACACACACACACACACACACGTATCACAGTTACTGCACTTATCTGACCACGCAGCTGCACAAACATCACAGAAGGATTACCAAGACGAGTCCATATCGCGACATTAAGAATGCATGAACAACTGCCATGCAACTAATGAGCGTCTGTCATTACGCGGCGCAGATTCTCCACCTACACTCCGCACTCTCTAACTCCTGTTTTTAAAACATATCACACATTTTCCAGCCCATGTTTCCTTTCAACCATCCTCCTCCTCCTCCTCCTCCTCCTCCTCCTTCCCTCGACTCGCTCTGCCCTAGAAATTCCACAAGCTAAACCCAAATCTGACTCCTTTGGTGGTCTCCCTCTCCCATCTCTTCCCAACTTTCTCCATCTCTAGTTCATCCACCCCCCACCCCCTCGTTCTGCCTATCTCCGAGCTTCCATCTGCTCCTTCCATTTCTCCACCTCTCCACACACACACACGCTCACTCGGTCTTTTTATTTCTGGTGCAATACATTGTTTGCCTGAAGGGCATTTCCCCTCGCTATCCCTCCTACTCCTCAGTCTTACCTTCTTATCTCCTACATTGTTCACTTTCCCCACTCTGTCTTTGAAGCGCCGCACTGAACTTACTGTTCTGCTCCTCAAACCATACCCAACATATTCTCTCATCTGCCCTCTAACACCTATTCTTTCCCCCCTTATCCTCCTCTGTTAACGCTGTGCTCTGGCTTGCAAGGAAATCCCTCCTTCAGAGTAACGTTTTAACACACACACACACACACCTGAGTGTTGTGTTGATCTGCAGGGCTTTGCTGAGCATCTTGGCCCCGGAGTCCTCCAGGAGGTTGCCGCTCAGGTCCACCTTCCGGAGGCAGGCGTTGGAGCCCAGGGCGTTGACCAGCACCGTGCCCCGCTGGCGAAGCCTCGAGTCTGCCAGGGAGAGCGACTGCAGGGCCTGGAGGAGGCGGGGAGAGAGAGATATAGGCAAAACAAGTTAGGGGGGAAATGTGAAAACGATAAAAGGTTTTGGAGGTTCTTACTGTAGGAGGAGAGGACAGGGAAACACCAAACTAAAAACATACATGTACTGCAGGTAGAGCACAGACCTTTCATTTTCATTTTCTGGTAAATGAGTTGGCGTTTTTAATGATGAATAATGCATTAATGAAAACCTTTTCATCGACGTTCTTGTATTATTGAGTTTCCAAAAAAAATCAATAATACAAGAACCTGGTTGAAAATCAGATTTTCAAAAAACACAATTTTCAGCTCAAACCCTCCAGAGTTGAATCATTTATTGTGTTTCTACCCAGTGCATAGTAATCAGCTGCTTATTTGCACTTTCTCCCATTTTTAAGCCATGCGTCGTGTGTGTGTGTGTGTGTGTGTGTGTGTCTCGGTCTGTCCACGGCTAATCTTGCACACTACTGACTGTATGCTCAAGGATCTCGTGTGGTTGCAGTGAATCATAACTTTTGAAAAACCTGTTTCATTATTATTATCATTATTAATTTATTAATTTATGTTTTATACCGTCAGACTGCCGACTCATTCCTCCTCTTGACCAAGGGCCACAAGTGATCGACAACCGTTTCAGTTTTGAATCTCCTTTCTGCTAAGAATTAGGAATTCTTCTTCTACAGATTTGCATGCCAAGGTAACAACTGTGGCATGCATCAAATCAATCCAACATCACAGCAGTGGTCCTTTAAAACTCAACTTTAGACATAGCGAAATATAATTATTTACATCCTTAGATTTTAAAATGGTGTTGTTTTTTTTAATTAATAATATGCATTACTAACAACTATAGATGATAATAAAGTAAAGAATCAACGGTTTGATTTTGGGACGTTTTTTTGCGACATTTGTGAAAAGATTTCATCCAGGTCTGCTTCTCTTTTATAGTTTCTGAACATTAGGATCTTATCTTTTATAAAATGTGGCGCTTGTAGCAGAACATGTTAAAACTTTAAATGGAAAAATGTGTTGAAACTGGTTCTAACATTAACATTGGATTATTATTCATTTTATTTTTAATTGGGTACTTTTAAGTCTAATCACATAGTATTTTAAAATGTGAACAAACATATTCATCAAGTGATTTTTAGCTGTCTCCCAGGGAAAAAAAACTATTCATTTTCTAGGCGAGAATTAGAAGTCGTACCAGTCCCATGTGTGTGTAATAATAATAATTATGAAGCTTAGCTTATTTATGAGATTTAAGAGGTGCTGGTTTTGTTGACCTTTAAGAACAGAGCCGTTTCCCTCGGCTTCAAACGTCTCTCTCAAAACTAAGCTGAGCATTTCCTCACTTTTGACGACCGTAGCACTGACGTGTTAGCGCAGGACCCAGAGCTTTGGGACACTGTTGATTCAGATTCTGGGTTTTCATCACTTGCTGGGTCACTGACAGACCGATCGCAGACAAACTTGGGTGTCCTTCCTCCGACTGTACACAGCGACAACCATCTGCGCCTCCGTTAGTGTGCGGGAGCATCGTTGTGAGCGATCACCGTCAACAGTGGTAAATAATTGAGTAAGCTCCTTGTCATGCTGGATCTGCAGAGCGGAGAGGAGCGGAGAGGAGAGGGAGCCCCGGGAGCCTCGCAAATACACCGAGACCAAATTAATCATCTGCAGAGCCCGCAGAAAACATGACGACTTGTGTGCCTTGTTCGCACCTTGTGTGTGTGTGTGTGTGGCAGGTGGAGAGATCGCGCTTAAATGCACATGAATAAAGACACAAAAATGTAACCGGTGACAAATGTGTGCTCATGTGTGCACAGGATGCGTGCGTGTGTGTGTGTGTAGGCGGGCAGAGGATTTGTGTAAAATGTGTTACGCAAGTCAACTCACACACTCTTCCTCTTGCACCAAATGAACCAGTTTTTGCAGGATTTCCTCCAGCACCCTGAGGAGGCAGAGAGAAGAGGAAAACATTCATCATCCCGCATTGTCTTCACAAAACCATCTGTGCTGCTGGTTCCCCGCGCGGTCCGTACCTGCCCTTGATGTTGAAGTTCTTCCCCAGCATCAGGTGTTTGAGGGAGGGGTGCCTGGAGAACGCTGGGATGACAGCCAGCAAGTCAGCATCCAAACCTGCACACACACACACACGCAGACACACAGACACACACATGCATCACTGAGTACGAGTGCAACGCCAACAATACCACGTTTTCCCGAACCCTTTGTGAAAACACACTTCAAGTAGAAGATTGTTAATTACACGTTTATGAGACTTCACCAGAGTTCAGATGAGATGTTAACTTTCACATCACACTGAAAAGGAAATTAAAAAAAGTCAGATTGTTTTCTGCTACACACCATCTCTGGGCACGAACACTTCCGGCTTTCAAAGCTCTTCTTTTTTCTCCTTTTGTTTTTTTTTTGTTTTTTAAAAGCGCATGGTCTCTTTTTGAAACAAAATCTCACTGCCCACTGAAAATCCAAAATACTCCTAATTAACCGCCCCACTCCCACCCACTCGCATTTTCAAAAGCTCAAGGGTGGAGGATGCTGCTAAGAGGAAGTGGTTACCATGGGAAGATATTTCACCAACAAAAGACTTAAACGGCTCATATCATAAGAACTATCCACGGTTAAATAAACTTACATCTTCTGGTGTGAAGGGGGAGACGCATATTATTTAATATTAATATACTCTACCAGACAGGGATGAGATTAGCTCATAATGAAGGATTCGTCTTCGTCTGTATTGTACTTGAGGTGCAAGTTCCCTAACACATGTGCAATTGAGGAAATTAGCAACAGCAAGTCTGGGGCTGCGGTCGAATAATCTTTTTTTTTTTGTTTTAGAAAGTGAAATGACCTGGAAGTAGTGGCAGCCATGAGGAGAGGCTGTGGGTCCGAATGCTTAGAGGTGCTTGAATACTTCCTCTTCTCCTACACTGGACCTTCCTTTGCCTGAAGGAGAGGAGACAATGCAGTCCTCCTGCAGCGATACTGTGTACTATGGATGCATTGAAAACGTCCTTCGTAGGGAGGAATTGTCATTTGTGCAGGAATCCTTACTTGAATTGTACAGCGTCGAGTTTCTAACCTTCGTCATTTTCCGTGTTATAAATAATGTTGCATAAAGGAGCCGGAGCAAAGTGTAAATTCTCTCATCTGTCCGGATAAATTCTCCTTCACATCTTTCCTTAGGACGTAGACATAGGACGTCATTTTTTTTTTATAATCCAGCCTTGAATATAAAAGTAAAAATCCCTCATTTCCTTATGAATGAGTGTATTATTGTCGTTTTACTGGCGTCGGGTGATCGGCTGAAGCGGTTTTATTCATCTGTCACAGGCTGCCTGGCTCCAACAGTCCTACTGATGCACGTTGCACAGCACTTCCCCTCTGCCTATACATTAATGCTAAACACTGTTTGCTGCCGTAGCTCCCTCCACCCCCCCCGACCTCCTCCTTTGGTACTGTCTATTTAACTAAGCTTTAATGTTCATGCATGTTTATTAAGGGGGATTAGCTCTCCCTGCAGAATCCTTATTGCTGCTCGATTTCTTCCCGAGCTTCTTCAAAGAGCAGAGCCTTTCCCGACAAACCTAACTGTATAAGCATTTGCAATAAATGAGGATTTCTTTGACATACGCATATGCATACATAAGTGTCTCTGACTGAATTCTTGTTGTGTTGGTAAAAACATTTCACTAATTAATTAAAAAAGCTGAGAGCTTAAAGTTGAAAGGGCTTTTCTTAATACCAAGTAGGACTCTCATGTAGTGCCTTCCTTTAAAGAGGTACTCCAACAATTTAGCATTGCACTTCAACAAAAGTTGGAGTTTGCAAACAGATTTAAAAACGTGCTTAATCTGCGCAGCAGAGGCTGAGATATCCTGACTTGTATTCTCTAGAATGGTTCAAGCTCTGAAATGCTGGATTGTCGAATTTCAAAAAATGCAACTCAGTAACTTTCTTTTTAGCTTATGTGGGCAAAGCTTTTCAACTTTCCCAAAGCTTTTTCAATAACTCAGGCTTTCCGTTAAAAAGGGTGAGTCTTGAGCCATCAGGGTGACGTTTCAAACTTTGGAAAAGCCCATTTCAGAAGTGCAGAAGACATCACACCACTGTCATCACAGGATGAGCAGTGCTGCGCCGCATGAACTGAAAACACTTCATGTGGAAAATCTGGGGAGTATTACCGCTTTAGTTAACATTTTTGTAGCATATAAGGCTGTATACAAGAAGCGGACGTAGTCACTGTGATGTCACCCATTGGTTTGAACTGATAACACTATGAAAGGGTTAAAGCTCAACACTGTGGTAGCGACCTGTCAATCACCAGGTAGTCATGCCCTAAAGAATACTCTGAAATATCCTCTATTTTTACTCCAAATAGGACAGTAATTTACTAAATGAACACCATGGGGTATTGAAGCAGAAAAACTTGTCGTCAGGAACATTTTTGAGAAGTAATTTTCTCATAGACTTCTATAAAATCGGACTTCTTTTTGCAACCAGTGAAGTTGTCCCCTGCTGGCTATTAGAAAGAATGCAGGTTTCAAAGGCACTTGAACATTGGCTTCACTTTTCAGACCCGGAGGTTGTCGCTTTGGTGCAAACAATGTTTAGATTGACAATTGATTCACGAGGTTTGTTCTAAAAACGTGCATTTCACAGGGAAAACGGCACCCGCCGGTGGACGGGCGCAAAAGGGATTTGAATACTCTGCACGAGTAGAACGTGTGTTAATCTGAAAATATAAAACAGACCATCTAAATCGATCCCATGCGGGTGTGTGCAGGCGTGTCTCTTACCATTATCAGAGATGTCTAAAGTCCCCACGCATGAAACTCGAGGAAACAGCTCCTGTATAACACCAGCACCCGCTGCCCTCAACTGTAGGACGAAGACAGAGAGGAGTGAGACATGATGGGACAGCCACGGGCATCCATCCACGAAGATGATGAGTTAATATACCTACAGCACTGACTAACTGAGCATACCTCACAGCTGCTGATGTCCAGGTGTAAATCAGCGATATGAGGGTTATTGGACAGACCTAGGAACAGAGCCCTGAAGGAAAACACAGGCAGAGAGACGAGGGGGAGCAAAAGCAGAGAGAGAGAGAGAGAGAGAGAGAGAGAGAGA
>CALSCE010009779.1:1005050-1023286 GCA_943593645.1 Bovichtus variegatus | reverse complement strand
AAAAAAAAAAAAAAAGGAGTAAACCAACCAAAATTGGTCACAAAAAAAAAGAAAAAAAGAAATTAACTAAATGTATTCCACAGGCACACTAGCAGCGCCGTAAACCTATACTTGGGCGCAGCGGTGCTTTGAGCTAAACGCCAATATGCTCACAATGATGCCTCAGCGTGTGATGCGTGCAGACGCTCCTGTAGTGGTACAGTAGAGTGCAACGTGCGCCGCGCATGAGAGTGGTGCAGATTAGCAAGCAAGGAGGAGCACTACCGTGGACTTTTGAGAATTAGTGTTGTGATTAGAAAGCCTCTGGTCCCGATTACAGGTTGGGGATTAAGTGGATGGCAAATATTATGTCCCCCCCCCCTCCCTTTGCTGAAGCGCCCTTCAGTCAGACACTGAACTCCCAGCTCGCCACGCCGGCGCCGGGCTGCTTCCAGGTGCGCCTGGTGAAACGAGTACAACTCTCCCGCTTCCTTCCTGCAGGACATTGCTACAATTAACAATAAGTTGTCAGACCACTTGGTAAATAAGGCGAGCAAAAGGGTGTTTGACTTACAAAAAGATTCAGATCCAAACTGTGGCACTAAACGACACACAGCTGCATAACGTTTTTCAAAAAATAACAACACTGTCTGTTTTGCATTTGCAAAATGCTAATTGGCAGCAGACTTTTTTTCCCTCCGTTGATTATTGCTGCTCCAGTCAGAATTAAGATGGAAAACAAACGCCTGTAATGTGGAAACTGCTTATGCTATTGCTTTGGTAGTGGATAAATAACACGTAAACTGTAAACATGGATCCCTGGGACGCTTTTTTAAGCTGCAGTCGCTTCCCGCTGCAATTACATATATACATTTTTTTAAAAAAGCTTATTCCTCTGCTTACTGGTTGTTTTCCTTCCAATATTTCCTCGACAAAAAGCATGCAGTAAGCAGAAAACAGTAATGCCTGGGATCACAAAGTAAACACGCTGTTTGTACATAATACTGCGCTGTACCTGCTTTGGCTTTTTGATAGGATTACACCCCTATACTGTTGCATTCAACACACACCGTCCTTAATCCCATTTGTCAACAAATCACACACACACAACACCTAACCACATCCGTGACCTTAATCCCCACAATCATCCCCCGCCCCTGGTGCAGCGAGCGTATACGTGCCCGTTATCTTTATACCATCTGCATTGTGGACTTCAAATACAGAGGAAACAAGTCGGTCACAAAGCTGCGCAATCAAAGCCACAACAACTTCCCTCCCCTCAGTCTTCATTCCCTTTAAATGTTCTCGCTGGAAGCGATCATCTGCCGCGGCCCTAATGGAAAAGAGCCGCTCTGAAAGATGATGGAGTGCGGAGAAAGCCTTGTGCAGGTCAATAGTCGGAGCACAGTCAATCCCGCTGCTCTTGGAAATTGTAGATGAGACCCAAGAGAGAAGGGAATACACTCTGCCTCGCTCGCCTGCACATCCACACAGACACGTGACAAAGAATGAGCAGGGCTTGAATTTAACAGGCTTTTTCTTTAGTGCGCTTCCCTCTTTGGAAGGCGCAGCGGACGTGTAAGAACGGCTGTTTAAATAGAGGCCCTGAGTCTATTGCTCCGTCAGTGACTGTGTGTTCTGCTACTCCATGCTTACACCAAATAAGCCGCTTTGAAAAGGCGGAAAAGAAAGAAAAAAAAAGGAGCCAACACAATGCCTTCAGGTAACGGCCTACTCAGTGTCAGCCGGCTGATTTAATCCCACTGATTGCTGGGTGTTAAAGTCTACCGTGACACAGAAATGGCTTTGGATGCAAACTACGGCAACACAAGGATGCATTTGGCTGCTGAAAAGAAAAGCTGCCCCCGAAAGTGAAGCTGCCAACTTGTCAACGCACTGTCGAGTGCTGTTAACGTCGGCCAACCCGTCTTCGCTCCTCAGCGAATACAAGACAATTTTATATATATATATATTTTTTTTAAAAAGACTTGTTTCTTTGCTGGAGGCGAGGGGGGGTTCGGAGATGCTTACGCGTAAATGGAGTTGTTGAAGACTCGGGAGAGGGCGTAGTTGATGTGGCTGACCATGTGGTCCAGCTGCTCCTGGGTCTGGAGCTTCAGCGAGTAGGTGGTCTTGTCTGTGTCGATGACGACCTGCATGTGGACACGACGGCTTTTATGACGGTAAAACTTCTCGCTGCTATGAAAGTTCAAAACAGCAGGTTTTAAATGTGTCACCTGGTGGTCTGGATAGGTGTTCATTGCTCGGATTTCCAAGAAGTTGAAGGTGACCTCCATCTGAAAAACAGCAGGGAAACATCACTGTGCACATTGACACGAGGCAAAATTACTGTTTTGTTTTATTGTCTTCTTACAGTTTTGGCCTTATAATATGAAAAAAACCTTCTTAAACATCGAATTCAAGGACTTTTCAAGAACTTTCCAGGCCCAACACAGTCAAATTCAAAGGGCCCAACACAGCATACTTTGAGAATTTTAATAATTAGAAATAGCAGGTGGAGAAGAAACTAAAATAAGCTTCAATTTCTATTCTTACAAAAAAATATATAAATCCAAGCACTTTCAATGACCAATGTCTAGTTTTCAAAAACTTTCAAGGCCTTGATTTTATTAAATTTTCTCCCTTCAAACGTCAAGAAGCCGTGGGAACCATCAGATTGTACGTGCTGAGGTAACCGCTGAGATCTGGCAGCAGCAACACGGCCTAAAAGAAGTCGGAGGCAGCGAGAAACGCGAGCGGTCGCAGGATCTTATGCAAACCCAGAGGAGCGCTCGCAGAACATCCAGCAGCTAAATCAACACCCACTGACTGTGTGCATGATTATTCATGTTCTCACTTCCAGGAGAGCGCTGTTAAAATCCCCGTCTGAAGGCTTTGATCCGACGCGGAAGCTTTGTGCAACAGGTTAGTCGACTAAAACCGACGGAGACGGTGAAAAACTGCTCGCTCCTTTAAAGCTACGCACGCCTCCAGAGACGAGGACCTGCAGTCTCTGCCAGCCACGCCACGCCGGATCAGCTGGAACTGTGCCACTCTAAACAAAAAGGGAAGGAGGCGCCTCGACGCTCGACTTATTTACAGCCCGTCTGATTTACCGCGCCGTGTTTCTTGCCATGTTAAGACTTTGTTGTTGTTGTGATGCTGCAGCTGTCCCAGATCTCAGCCATTATTCTGAGGCGCTGTTATTGTGACAACTACAAAAAACTACATAAATAAAGACCCATGTTCAAATCTACTTTTTCTTTTTTTTTTGAGTAGTAGTTTAAATTGATGATCACAAGCACACACTTTAAAATTTCTCTGAAAATCAAACTCTGTTCATCGGGTTTCTGCGTTTTGTGTGGCTGCAGGTCAACAGTCCGTGCATCGCTGGAAATATAAATGTCTCTATGATTTCACTTACGTTATGTTAGATTTGCACTTAAGTTCTTAATTTAATGGGAAAATAATATAATGCACAAAGAGGAGTTCACAAAAATAGACTTTACCTTGTGATAAAGTCATATAAGACTATTTGTTTATTGAATTGTGATATATATTGTTATTGAGATATGAGCTACCAGCACCTCTAAAAGCTCAATAATTGACACATTGGGTTAAACAAACAACATATAAAGTGTAAAAACAACAATAAGCTACGCTAACCAGCTGCTGTAGCGTCATATTCAAATTTGAGTCGTATTGATCTTTCAATCTAACTCTCGGTAAGAAAGCGAACAAGCACATTTCCCAAAATGACAAACTATTGCTTTAAAAATTCACTAACATCACGCCACCTGCCACCACATCATCATCATCATCGTGAAATCGCCATCATTCAAAAACATCATCATCATCTCTCCTGCTCGGAAAATCTGCTACTTTTTTTTTTCTTTTTTTTCTGTCACATCTCTTGCAAATTACCATAAAAATCAAGCCTGGCAAGTGAAAGCCATAAAATCCCATTGAGAGCGGGGGAAGGGGGTGTGTGTGTGTGTGTGGGGGGGGGGAAAAAGGGGGGGGGGGGGCATTTACCTTGGTGGGCACCTTGACAGCGAAGAGATACAGTCTCCATGTTGCCAGGACCTGAGGGGAGCACACATTCATTTTACTGTCACAGAGCAGGAAACACAAAATGCAAATGGCAGCAAAAAATAGCACAGCACAAACACCCCATAAAAGAGAGCAAATCATCTCCGCGGCTCATCCCGATGACTCGTAAGTCATGCTAAGCACTCCACACATTAGCAGGCTAATGATGATGGTGTGTGTGAAAGAAATATTATGGCGAGATTGAGAGTCATATGACGGTCCGATTTATGGCGCTAAGTTGTGTTGATGGAACTAAGTAGCACTTATTCAACAGATGCCTCATTGAGTCAGGGAGGAAGCTAATGGCAGGATTATAAAAATATATATATATATATATATATATATTCTAAAAAAAGGGGAGAAAGAAAAAGGACAAAAAGACGAGAGGTGAGTTTGTGCCAGAATGAAAAGGAATAAACATATTAACTTTTTTATTTTTTTTTTTTTGGGGTAAAGTAAGAGACAGAAAATGTGAATATATTCACATCTGCCTATGTAATTAATCTCATTCATAATTCAAAAATCCACAATTAGCATACTCCATGCATGCACTGTGCATCTATATCCCTCTCTGGCTTCGCACTAGAATTCTTTACACACTTTGGTTTCTCTCTCTCTCTTTTCTTTCACATTCCCTCCTTTGCATTCTGTAATTTCTCTTCATCTCCATGGAAAACTCCCCCCCCCCCTCATCTTCTTCCTTAATCCCTAATCCCTCCATCTCCCCACAGTGCCCTGTCTGGGTGTGCTCCCGCCTTAACACCTCACTCCATCCCCTCTTGCCCTCGCCCCCCCTCCCCTCCCAACTCCCCTGTCTCCTTCCCCGTTTCAGTTTCTCTTTTCTTTTTCTGCTCCGTCGCTTTCAATTCCTCAAGGCCTCTCTGCGCTGAATGGCTAATGGCGCCCCGCTGTGTGGCGGCGAGAGAAAGAAAGGAAATGAAACATACAAAGAGAGAGAGAGAGGTGGGGAGAGATAGGAGGCAATAGAAGGGCGGAGACACCCGATTTCCCTCCCGATAATGAAGTCTTCAGATACTACACCTACTCCCGGCAAGGCTTGCCTCACAGATCAACCCCGTGTCCTAACTGTAAAGACATCCGTAACAGTCTCCCACGGAGAAGAGACAAGGAGAGAGGGAGAGCAGTGAAAAACAGGAGACTTAAGGAAAAAAAAAAAAAGAAGAAGAAGGGAGGAGACAGAATGATACCCCCACCTACAAGAGAATAAAATCTCCGCACGGAGCTGGTGGAGGGGCCTTCGAAGAAGATTGTTAGTCCAATCACAGCGCCATGACAAGTTTGAAAACTCTGTTATATAAATCCAGGAAGGAGCGGGGAGGGGCGGGGAGGGGAGGCGTGTCATGGGACCTTGAGGCATTCCATAAAACGGGAGGAAAAAAAGAAAAAAGGGAGAAGTGGGATATAGTGAGAGAGTTAAAGACAGAAGCGTCACACGCTGACAGAAGACCTCATGTAAAACAGAGGCATCAATAATACACGCTCGCTGACGGGTGGCGCCCTGACGCTGAACAGGTTGGTCCTCCCGTGATGTATCATTTACAGCCCATTCAAGTATCATCAGAAACAATCAATACTCAAGACAAGTCGCGTGGACGAGGTGGACCAACTGTCCCATAATATCCAGGGCAGGATCAACGCAGTTAGTACGACTGAACCCAACCAACGTGCAATACTGTGTATACAGTGTGATTTACACACACAAATCCTCCATTTCATGTGCAGCGCTATACTTTCATTTATCTCACTCTTATATATATCATTTCTTACTCTCATTACACTTGTGTAATAATGTTGGATAAACTTACAATCCTCTTTCTCATGTGCACATGGTGCTATATTTGTAAATCTTTTATACTGAAGCTAACTTCTTCTCACATTTCATTGTACCGTTGCCCCTTTATTAACCTATACATGACAAAAACTGAACTGACGTTTTTACGCACATCGTCTCGCACATACGTAACCAAAGCTTATTTTCAGACTCCATTTTCCTTGCATAACTACAATGATTGCTTCTTGGGCTCTGAGCTCCATCAAAATGTCGGTGACCTACACTCTGTACTGCGCCTGAACGCATCACGCCTGATCCCAGACGGGGGTCCGAACACCGCCGCTGCTGCTTCCGCTGCGAATGTACGTAGAATGTACGTGGTCGTGGCCCTCGGCTGTGGTGTTTGCGTTGTTTGTTTTTTTTTAAGATGGCGACGCAACAGTCGGACTTTGTTGCGGCGAGTTCTTTGGTGTCGGTTTGGAGTGTCTGGGCCGTGAAGTAAAACAAAAACGCATCGAGTCATAAGGATAATTTAACCCACTAGTGATATTGATTGGCACAAATACCCAATAACCAAAACACTGGCCACTTTTCTCCTCCACGGATCAATTGAAAATCCTAAACGCGCCTCAAAGATTAATTTTTCCCGCCCAGGAAATCCTCCTCGAGAGTCTTGTTGACCTGGTCAGCCACGAACACGCTAGGTGACAACCTCGAGAAATGATGAGGAAATGGCGAGAGAGAAAGACTGGTGGGCTAAGATGATGGGATGGCGGCGGCGGGGGGGGGGGGGGGGGGCGCCCTTGCTGTGACTGCAGCGTCAGAAGCACTAGTTCAAAGAGCCAGCCGGCCCCTGAAGCAGACTGCGAGGACAGGGTGGGAGTGCGTGTGCCATACGTGCACGCAAACAACAAAATGCATCTCTTTTCCGCTCGTGTGTGTTTGCACGCACACGCAGCCGAGAGGGCAGAGGGCGGGGGCTTATATTAATCATAAGCTGTCAGGCTCTGGGTCTTGCACTTCAAACGAGATGGTGCAAATCAAAGTGTGTCTCTGGGTCGTGTGTGTCGCAGCGCTGCCTCCGAGGGAACAAGCTAAGGATCAGTGCCAGATTTGGCCGCCTGCGGTATTTCCGGCTCGGCCACGAGGGCATTTTAGACACACAACAGACAAAAGTGCAAAATCAGAAACATTCCGATACAAAAACTAGCATAAATGTGGCATGCTAGTTCAGCACACACACTCCGTTTTGGACATATAATGATGTACAATAGCTCGCTAAGCTGGCTTTGGACTACACTCGCCTGTCTCTGCCCGTCTCTCACACACACACACACACACACACACACACTCAGTCGGCTATCATCACTCAAGTGAACTCAGCATCACAAGAGCACAACCCTGCCATCAGTCAATCTGTCAGCTTACGTGCATGTGTGTGCGTGTGCGTGTGCATGTGTGCGTGTGTGTGTGTGTGTGAGAGAGAGACAGGGGGTTTGAAAGCACAGATGCCCCAGGTCCTGCTTTAGAAGTGGACTTTAGAGTGGCTAAAACAGAGAGAGAGACAAAACCAAATGAGAGGAAAGAAATGCAAAGCTCCAAAAAAAACATCTTTGTTCCAGATTCTCTCATAAGAACCAAGCAGTCCAAATCAAAGAGAGAGAGAGATAGAGAGAGAGAGAGTGCTCTGAAAACCCAAAGGAGAAAAGCAGACATAATGGGAAGAGGTTGCAGGGTTGTACTATAGATGGAAGTAAGAGATGAGATAGAGTGTATCAAGAAGTACGGGCTGAAGAGAGAGGGCCAGGATTGGGTGAATGAGAGGAGGAGAAAAAGGGGGGGGCTAGGATTGAAAAAAAAAAAAAAAAAAAAAAAGAATAAAAAAATGTGAGCAAATGTGAGAAAGTGGAATGAGATAGAAGCAAGCGCCGAGTGTGGGAGAGTCCAAATGGGTGAGTAAAAAAAAGACAGAGGGGGGATGAGGACAATGAGGAGCGAGGGAGAGAAAAAAGATGAATAGGATGGAGAGATAATATAGAGGCAGAGATACTCCGAGATGCTTCTCAGCCCTGACTACACACACACACTTTCAGTCACACTCTCCCTCGTCTCACGAGGGGGAAGAGAGAAGGTCAGCAATCACACTTCTCCGCCATAGGCTACCAACATGTGTTATGATAATCGAAGGAAAGCACAGTCCTAATTACAGCACAGAGCGCATCGCCCGCGCACCGTCAGATGGTAAATTGCGGACACTTGCGTAGAAAAGTACCCCGCGCTGAGCATCTCGCAGTGAAAAGCCATGAAAAGGGAAGCGCGGGTGATGCAGGGGTAATGTTTGCCATTACATGAAATAGGGAAGTGGTGTGAAGGGGCTGAGAAACAGCGCGGGCCGACTCTGCTTTCCTGCGTTGCTCGGCTTACTTTCACAGTCCAACGCGCAGCTGGAGTCTCTCTGCAACAAAGCATCCTCGGAGATGAAAGCCAGGCCCGGTTTCACCATTTAAGATGCACGTGTTGATTACATAATTCAGTGTTATTCAGCCGCAAGCTTTGAACTTTGTGTACCAACACGCTCGCTTTTCAGAGCTCGAAAAAACGAGTCATTCCAAAGCGGTTTAAACTTCTTAAGCCTCAGTGATCATCTCATGTCCTGCACACTCTTGTTGTGGAACACACTAACCATGTAGAGCACAACAGTCCCGAGATTCAACCTGGACTGGGACCTGGAGAGTCAAAAAACATTCCCTCTCCCCAAATCTTATTTTATCCATCATGCGTCAAAAAAATAAAAAAAAATAAAAAACAAGCCTTTGGAAATCTTAGCAAATCTTTTTTTTTTTTTCCTCCCTCTCTGCACCTACAAATTTAAGATGCCCTACATTCTCAAGGTATTCTGGAAAATGCAGCAAATCAGTTCCAATTAATCAGTAATTGAATGATACGAGACAAGAAGCCTGAGAAAGTCGAGACCCAAACGGATTAAGATTGATAGTGTAAATAGAGATGTGCAGCTTTCACTAGATGTAGCGGTGAAACTTATTGATGCCCACGATACCCCCGACCGCTTCAATTACCGTCATTGCACCGTGGACAGAGCACAGCTCTCGGCTTTATCCGCGGTTTGAGTTTGATGAGTGCGAAACTTTCTATTAGTCCAACAGAGGCAGAGCAACCACAGCGAACAAGGCTCCCGCCGGCTGCTCTAGCTGCTCCGTTCACGACTTAAAACTTGATAAAAACTTATTTTTTTCCTTCAGATAAAAAGTCGACGTGGTCTCCCTTCATCGACGATGTGGAGACTTTCACCCTTGATGGCGTCTCGACTGCTAGAGATGCACCGATTGGCCGTTTTTTTATTTATTTTTTTTTAAGTTGATCAGGCGTCTCGTGCGTCCCGCACTTTAAAAAACGAAGCACAAGTTTTGTATTGAGATATTTACTGGAAAGAGCACATTTATTTCCAGCTGGATTTTATTTCTTTTATTTAGAAAATGAGTTTGGAGTGAGAAGGTAACTTTGTCCAGTTTTGGAGAAAAAGTTTGATTATAAACATACAATTGAATTGAATTGAAAGTTACTAAAATATCTGTGTTTTTCGCCGATTATCGTGGTAACGCCGTCGTTCATACGTTTGGCCACAAATGGCAGCGTGAACATTTGATACCAGCACATACCTAATAGTCAGAGCACCAAAAAGGTTTTTAACATTTGTGTCCAATTACATCGGTCTACGAAAAAAATTCAGAAAATACAGAATCAAATCTTTGCAGGAGACATTTACAAAATCAAAGATCATCTGTGACATCATGCACGACTATCAGTCCCAATTATGAGTGGAGCTCCAAATGTGCACGTCCTTCAAACTGTCCACCTCTTTTTGTAAAGCAAAAATAATAATAACAACAATAAAAAAAGAAGTCTCCAGGCCCGAGCCAGGATAAACCGTGACGCCATCATCTTGGTTGTTTTTCAAGACACAGGAGACACTTTTATCGGCCGAGTAGCTGCGCTGAGTAACTAACCTTGACCTGTGGCAGTGCACTTTAATGATTTACCAACACTGAGCTACCTTTAGGGTCCGGACGAGTCAGTGCAGCACAAGTCAGTGATGGGGCTCACTCTGAACAGAAGCAATTAAAAACTATTCCAAAGAGCGATAAAATTCAATAATTAAAAAGAGATAGCGTCCCAGCGGGAAGATAAAATACATTTAAAACAAAAAAAAAAGCAGCAACCAAATTACAATAACAAGCAAAAAAGGTTAAAGGAAAATGAGATTCATGGAGTTGAGCTGAGGACAAATCTCAAACAAAGGAGTTGATGCTGATTGACTACAAACACCAGGCAGATCTCGGCACCAATGAGCTTTATACTTTTATTTATTGGGATTTATTTGGTCACAAATTGCTCAGTGAGCCAGTACATGCGTTCACATTTAGTAATGGTAATAACTGCTACAAGTTTAAAGTCAAGTGGATTTTATTTACAGTATTTAGCCCAGAAACAAGTTTCTCTCAGGGGCCTTACACACTGTTAATTATTTAGACTCGGATAAGGAAGAACTCCATCTAAAAAAGCAAAATCGGAGTTAAATTATAATAAAAAAAAATATGGTGACAGAGCGTTAGAATATCAAGAAAAGAAAAAGTGTCGTAAAAATAAATAAAAATACAGAAAGTATTATATTAGCGATTTAATAATCCTCTAAAAACATTCAGTAGATCACATTTTAATCATATCTTGTTGGGGGGGAAATAAAATAAATTAAAAAAAATAAATAAAATTTAAATTCGTCATTTGATTAAAGTATGTCAGGTCCAAAAAAACTTCCCAGGGTGCACTGCAGTTTTCAGAACCAGACCTTTTCAGGTGGCTTCTAGCGGCAGAAAAACCTCTCAGCATGTGGCCGAGTTTGCATAAGTAACTATATTTTTTGGAATTAGTTTAGTTGTAGATGGATTATTTACCAGTATGGTGTAAATTAATACCCCCAAAAAGTAGAATGACTTCGTAGTAATTAATCAAATACTGTACATGATCAGTAGAAATGTCTATAGGTTGTAAAAGTTATATTGCCGTCTTTATGTCCCATATTTTTCCAAAAACAGAATATTGTTACTATGGAATACAGAGTCTTGTTCTTAGAGGTTTTGCAGTCGGTGATCCGGCAAATACAGAGCGATGCTGAGCTGAAAGATATTTCAACACACTTAAAATCATAATAACTATGACAAACCTCCGATCACTGGGGAGACATCTGTTCTAAAGGCCATTTGGTAGAGGCACATCATTAAATTTAAATCTTGAGTTTTGTTGTTCGTGCTCAAAAGGAACTTTGTTTTCTGGGTTAAGTCACCACAAGCAAGTCTTTAAATGCTGCGCCACTAACTCGACCTCGAGCCTCGGTCCTACCGCTGTCCCATGAAGCGGGACCTCCGCGTAACCTAAGTGGAAATAAGCGTCTGAGGCGCCCGGGTGTGCTGAGGACTGTCAAAGAGCGGCAATCTCAGCCAGTAATAGGCCCATTATTAGGTGGGAGCATTGGTACTGCAGAGTCAACAGAGGATAAAACGAAGGGACCGATCGGGATAAATAAGTGGCGGAAGAGCCAAATCGGCAACTGGGGCATCACAACACATCAGAGATGCCTCTCTCCCCTTCCTCCATTCCCTTTCCTCTTGTGGGTTGCCCTCCCCTCCCATCACAACCACCCACTCCTCTCCCCCTGATGTCCCCCCCCCCGTCTTTCTCCCCCTCCCCGCCTTTGAAGATGCTTTGTTTTCCGAGTTGCCTCTAATCTTCAAATAGGGTGATCTAATAATGGCCGTAAGAGTGTGTAGGCAGACAACTTTTGGAGCACCATGTGTGTCTGCAAAGATGCCTCCTGCACATGTCAAACTGTACGCACAAGAGTGTGTGTGTGTGTGTGTGTGTGTGTGTATGTGTGTGTGTGTGTGTGCATGTATGCCCCATGATGGAACCATGAATGTTGATACTCCCTAACTCATTGCCCTGGGTGCAGTTTGGATGTCATGCTGAGTCCTCCCTGTGTCTGTCTGAGATGGGTGTGTGTGTGTGTGTGTGTGTGTGTGTGTGTGTGTGTGTGTGTGTGTGTGTGTGTGTGGCAGCATGATGGCTGGTACAGTCAACACACACAGACAGCTGGATACCAGCAGCCTCCGGAGGGAAAAGGAGGCAAAGAGAAAGAGCAAGATGTAGAACAAAGACGTCGATAGAAACTTGATTTACAACATCAAGAACTCCTTCTGTCCACAAACTGAGCAAACCACAGGAATCGAGATGAAAGCTATGATCTCGCTCAGATTTTACCTGATAAATCTACTTCAGCCGTGGAGGAAGGATCCAGATGAAAGGGAGGAATTTTTTTTTTTTTTTATTTAAAAAAAAAAAAAAGGTAAAAAAGACACCTTCAGGCTTATAAATGTTATTTTCAAGTATCATCACCATATGAGAAAGCAATCCTGAAATATTCCACTTTCTCCAACTACCTTGTAAGACATTCTCAAGCATGAGTGAATATTTGTGCACAATACCCAGAGACTGAAACAAACTATTTACAAACTCTCTCGTCTGCTCACCCTTCATATAGCCAAACAAATGTATCCATTAGAGTGAAAAGATTGCCTTTTAGAGGGGGAGACCTTGACAACAAGCTAGAATGAATGCTTATATCCACCCCCCCTCCCCTCCTCGCTTCTTTTCACTTGAAAGAATTTGGAGCAGCGGCAGGAGCAGCAGCCAAGGCCCATTTGGATGGGAAAAAAACTCTCGTAAGGCAGAGACCTAATTGAATTGCTTCTGATGGAAAGAAGAGCTCGATACCCTTTTACAGGTTTGAGTAAAGACGGAGGGAAGAGGGAAGGGCATAAAGGGTAGAGACGGAGAGAAAGTGAGAGGCGACTGGCGTGGTGGTGTCAGGGGGAGGAGGGGGGCGATGACGAGGAAGAGGATAATCGAGATGGACAGATAAGGAGGGAGGGAGAGAGGAAACAAAGAGAGGAGATGACAAAAATAGAGGGGGGGGTGGTAATGATGGAGATAGATGGAGGCGTTGGGGGGGTGGGGGGAGACATAACCGCGGAGACGGAAAACTGAGAGAAGTTCTGATCTGCTTATCAGCTTGTCTTTTTTTGTTGTATTTAGGCGAGGAAATGAGCTCAATCTCGCAGATAGCAACTCTGTGTGTGTGTGTGTGTGTGTGTGTGTGTGTGTGTGTGTGTGTGTGTGAGTAACTGATCAGTCACTAATGTGGCTGACTAACTGACAATTCCTCAATAACAGAGGTGGCCTTGGCTCGCACAACCTCCTTGAACACATCGCAGGCTGCCCACACACCCTCTGGCATACACTCACACAAGCTTCTTCTTTAGATAAAAAAAACAATAAAAAGATGTCCCTGTACGTACACCATGTCAGGCTTACACACACACACACACCGAACTCTTGCCTGTGGCATTAAGGCCATCCTGCCACATCTAATAAACTCTGAGGATGGACTCAGTAGGCCATGTCCACTTTGCTCTGCTTAGGCAGCATCTGTCTTAAGCCTGATTTTCGGCACGTCTGTTGTGTCTCAGGATGCATAATCTGTGACTTCTTATGGCTCTTTCAATTTGTCGCAATTAACTTCCATTGATTTCCATTTTGTCTGCGAGGAGCTAGTGCCATTCTGTTCCATATTCAACACACAGCACGTGAAGACGCTTTCACTTTAACAATGAATATCTCTTTCAGGTGACCTGGTCTGACAGAGGATGGGAGTGAGGGGGGAGTGAGGGGGGAGGGTGTTGGCGTCTCTCACCAAAATCCTGTCCTCTGTCTTGCCGCTCCGGGTGTCCTGCTTGATGGCTCGCACAAACTTAATGGCCTGCTTGTCCAGCACCTTCCTGATGCTCTCTGAAGAGAAGCGCAGAGAAATAAAACGGTAAAACAGGAGAGCCAGTTACATAATGTAAACACATAACAGAATATAAAGCGCTGCACTGAGATGCACTCAGGAAAAAAAAAAAAAAAAAAAAAAAGAAAGACTGTAAAAAGCTTTTCAAAAAAAAAAAAAAAAAAAAAAAGGCTGGTGTAAATTCAAATATACAGCTGGGTGACAAATGGAAGGAAAACACATGAATAAATGAGTGGAGCAACATTAACGATGCAACAATTTCCCTGCTGATACCAATTCAAAAATCTTAACCACAGACTGTATATGAGAAGTGGACGCAGTCAGTCAGACTATTGGTTTCTGGACTGCAGTTTTGAAGGTTTGCGTTTTGCCTTTTGGCCGTCGCCATCTTGGTTTTTTGGAGCCAGAAGTAACACAAGAGGGTGAAAAGTACAATCGAACAAGACATTTCTAGGCAACCAAGACATTACAATTAACTTTCATGAACTGAAAACACACGTTCTAAGACGAAAACATGGAAGAGCACCCAAACCGGACGACACCGTGGTAGCTTACAAGGTAGCCACCCCCGAGCACAGCAAAGCATACGTTGCTTTGTAGTCCATCACTCTAAATGGAACCATCGTTTACATCATGCTGTATTGAAAAACACTTCAAACTAGCGATCGAGGCCATAAACTTCTTATGAAAATGTTTACAGACATAATAGATTAAGTGAGAAGTAGGGTCATTTTCTCATAGACTTCTATACAATCGTTCTTTTTGCAACCAACAGTCGCCCTGTGCAGGCCATTAGAAAGAATGAAAGTTTACTTTTAATTCCCAATTGCTCTCACTTTTCAGAGCCAGAGGTTGCAGTACGCTATGAGGCGATACCGCTCCAATACAAGGGCTCCCCTTCATACCTCACTGCATTGATCCCATCAGGTCATTTGTCTACGTGCAAGGTAACATGAGGACATAACTACAAATCACTTCTCAGCTATAACAGGAAGCTAGAAGTTACTCTTCATGAAGGGACTCAAGACGACAAACACACTGAGCAAAACAGAAATAAAATGGGGCTCTTGCTCTGACAACGCCAAGAATAAATAGTAACGTCTAGCAAAAATGTATAAATAAGACAATATTGTGCACAAGGGGGTTGCTATGGTGCTCACAATTCTGTCCACAGCCCTGAGTGACTGTGTAAAAAGTGGAATCACTGGATTTTATAAACGGCAGTGACTAAAAAGCTGATTTTATGGATCAGGGCAATCTGCTTAATAAGGTCAGTATCAGCGGCGATACCGACCCAGAATCCTGGGATACGTACATAAGGAACGCCGTGCTTCCATAAGAGGTACGTGTGTGAAATGATGCAACGTTCACAAATCACGAGAGCACAACCCAACTGAACGCCTGCGAGAGATTTTGGAGTGACCGTCAACTAAACACCAAGAATGCTCCACTTTGTCTCTTCATCCGCAGGTACAATTTGCTCAAGGTCAAGATTAAACTGTCAAATTCAACATTTAAGCCAACACGGACAATAAATCCTAAACGTGATCAGAATGATGTACATTTTCATCTGCAAATATGCTATTTTTCTCAGCTTTATACGATAGAAAACTGACTTATCTTGAGTCATTGACATTCCTCTCCTCCTGCTTCGTGCTCTTTTTCTCCTGCATTGTATGCCTGGCCTCTTGGGTCTTAGATAAAACCTCAAGGCATCATTTTGAGATCTCGAAAAATGAGATGGACTTTTCTTTTTTTTTTTTTTTTTTTTACCATTTCCTCATTTTATAAACCAAAACAATTAAAAAACGATAAAGAGATTAAAGAAAATAATCGTAAGTGGCTCTGTTTTCTCAACTAAGAATAATGTTCATCCCTCTAGTAGAGTGCCAAAGTCTGATGAATGACCTTTAGTGAGGTCACTTGAGGCGCCATCGTTTGGTTGCTGAAGACTACAAGTTTGAAAATGATAAATATCTCGATGGATGGAGTTAGGAATGCGGAAGCTTCCCAGAACTCTGCAGCCTCATCCATATTAGCCGTTACACATTAACAAGCATCATCATCCAAAAACCCCCAAGGAACAGTCAGTGGTGGAGTCACATTGTGGGTAATATGCTGGGGGCATTAGGTTTCAACAGAGAAGAAAAATGCAGAGTTAAAAAGACGACAACTCTGGATCTGCTTTCTCATCTTTTCTTTTTTACTGTCCAGGAGAGCAATGCTAACATCGGTGCAGTACTCTTTTAAACAAGCTATAGCAAGGTGCAGTGAAGCTCTTCTGGAGGAAAGTTCAAGCCAAAAACCTTAAGACAATGTTGGGTTTTCTTTTCATTGTCGTCCACCTGTACAGAGGGCTCTCACGGTGACTTTGCACAGTAAAGTAAGCTGGATATCAGAGTATCAACACTCGATTTTGGACACTTTTTGGACCTGGTCATATAGGAATTAATCAGTGGCCATTAATCAGAGAGCCTGGCTTTGAAACCTTCCATCCAAATTAGTTCTACAGTATTTAAATATAGCTATGCGTCACAAAATGTGCTCATATCTTGAAATCACCACGTTGACGCTGTGTTTTCTCTTTGATTTTCAGTTTCGGGGGATAAGACAAGAAGACCGCCGCACAGGGGTGACCAGTGGACAGCTACAAAGAGACACAAACTTGAGGACGGGCAGACACACACACACACACACACACAACCTCTAGCTGAAGAGGACTCATAACTGGGCTATTTTTAGCCTCAGAGAAAGAAGGCAGCAGCTCGACTCTCCTCAATGCAACCGACCACAAGACCCAGAGCTGAAATCTTTAGGGGCCTCTACTCTACTCCACCCCACCCAACCCCACCACCACATTAGCATGGCCCCGCTGAAGCTCACTCAACTGCACCGGAGACCTCCTCCATTTACATCTCCTCCACAACAACCAAGACAATCCAACCTGCTGTGCACAAACAAAATGTCAATCTCTATCCTCGCACGCCTGCAAGCCGTGCGATATTCACAGTCCACATTTTACGCGGGAGGGTCTCCTCTGCTAAATACGAGCCCGGCAGAGGGAGATGCAGCGCGTCACGCAGTGTCACAATCTCCCAACTCTCTCAGTACTGCACAATTCTCACTTTCCACATCCAACAATCACCATGAAGCTGGCTCTCACACTTGAGTGAGCAGCAGCAGCAGATGCGGGGAGGACGAGGCAGGGATGGAGTGGTGGTTTGTGGGTGGGGAGGGGGGGGGGAAAAAATCACACCGGCAGATCGAAGGAAGGATCAGCCGAAGACAAACAGAGAGTTATTGACGTTAAGCTGTGTAAGACCCAATCACTTAAACCTTTTAACACACTCTGCGCCCCCGAGGCCTGCTGGTGCGACCTCGGCATCTGCTCCCAAAAAAAGGTGACTGTGAAGAACCAGGACGGGTCAGTGCCCACCCCCTTCTTGTTCCACTTCAATTCCTTCTCATAGCCCCACTGCCTTTTTGACACTTTGATGGCTCTGCTCACTTACATGCCCCCCCCCTCTTGTCCTCCACCAGCAGGTGTGTTGATGGCTTAAAGCCACATGGCTCTTATCACCGGCCCAGACTGGGCTTGACCAGGTTGAGCTGGTAAACAGCCACGTCTGGATAATTAGCAGTGAGAGACACACACCTTGTTTAACACCACCTCATCCAAACATGTTAAGTGTGTGTGTGTGTGTGTGTGTGTGTTGTACTGTCCAATCTCCCCGGCACAGAGGCTCAGGGCTGAGCGTGCGTGCGGCTGAACCCATGCTGCCTGCAAAGCGCTCCCAGTCGCACAGTAACTCCCACGCTCACACACGTAGAAAAAAGGAAGCGATGAAAAGTCCTAATGATTGCACGTGACGCGCACACATGGCACGGCAACACTTAAAAAAAAATAACTCTACATGACAGCGCGGTAAATTCCACGGCCGATCTATAAACCAAAATCAATGGGAAAGTGAACACTCCGGATCAATGGGATTTACAAGCCCCGCAAGCTGCAACAGCCATTAACTCTGCGTTTGGCACCCACGCGTGCTCCTTCTCCTCTCCCCTTCACAATGAGAGGTTAAAACATACATAAACAACATAATAAAAACTCATGTTCGAGCTCACCTGTGATTTCTCTGCTGACGTTGACGAAGCCCGCCGCTGTGTCCTTCGAGGCCATGGTGCTCCTGCCGCCGGCTGGCCCCTTCTCCTTCTCCGCTCTCAAATGTCACCTGCGCACTACTTCTTATTATTCTTCTTCTGCTTCTGCTTCTTCTTCTTCTTCGTCCCCCCTGTTTTTGTGTTTTTGTTTGTTAAACCTCCCTCCGCGCCTGCAGGTGCTCCGGGCGCAGCAACAGTCCGGACTGTGTGATGCGAAGCGATACTGTGCGGTGCGCACTGACAAATACCCGAGGAGCGTCTCGACTTCAGCGCTCAACCACATGAGAGAGG
>CALSCE010009779.1:976640-990050 GCA_943593645.1 Bovichtus variegatus | reverse complement strand
TCATAATACTTCTAAATAAGAACAATGAGACTCATCGTGACAGTTTACATATTCATAATACTTCTAAATAAGGACACAATAAAGGTGCATTGTAACATCTTATATATTGACTTTTATTACAAAATCAACAATCATTCTACCTGACTAAATAATTTTTTCATTAACTACATGAACATTTAACATTACAGCCAGTGTGTCCCAAAAGAGTGAATGACAAACCCCACTTCCTGTTGCAGCAGTTACAGTCTTACATTAGAGGAGGCGTGAGGTGTTTGTCCACAAGGGGGCAGAAGAACTGTGTGTTGCATTCGGGGGTTGCAGTACATCCCAGATTTAATTTAAGGAAAAAGAACATGAGACTGATTAACTCTGCTGCATCCACTGCAATGCGTGAAATTTCCCTGTGAGTATCAATGAAAGTTTTCACGGAGCACTGCTGATTGATGCTCCATGCACACTGGTGCCACACAGACACACCATCAGACACAGCTGACAGCGCTGCAGCTACCCCAGCCCCAGGTGAGGGGTATTATGCATATTGTTATTTCTTTCTGTCACATTATGCCACACATCTCCCAGCCACCCTACACATCTTTTCTTTTGTTTATTGCGAGCAGCGCAACTTTTCCAGATGGTTTCCTAAAATAAAGTTTGTCCAGTGTCCTGCAGTCATTTGTCTGTGTGCCCATTGATCTGTTGTGGCAGGAAGGTTTGGGCCGGCGTTACACAGCCTCCGAAATGCAGCTTTTCAACCAGCTGCAGCACAGGATTTTACACTTACACACACACACGCACACGCACACACACGTGCACGTAAAGATATGTTATGTAAAGATATAGTAACGTCATCCTGAGCAGACAATGAAGACACACTCCTTCATATTGTTTCTCTGACAAAACATGCAGTGTTGTCAAAATGCGTTTTTTTCACATTGGTAAAGTGGTAGATTTTAATGAATTACTGTTGAAGTGAGGGAATATACTCTAAAGCCTTACAGTCAGGGGCAGGCAGGCAGGCAGGCAGGCAGGCAGGGAGGCGGGCAGGCAGACGGGCAGTCAGACGGGCAGGCAGGCAGGCAGGCGGGCAGCTGGGCAGGCAGGCGAGTAGGCAGGCAGGCAGGCGGGCACCTGAGCAGGCAGGTAGGCAGGCGGGCAGGAGGGGAGGCAGGCAGGCAGGCAGGGAGGTGGGCGGGCACATGGCGACTTTGACAGGCAATGAGCGGAAATGGGCCGGTTATTTACCAAAGGGCTGACGAGGGAAAGTGGACACAGGTGAGCATGTGGATGAGCGAGTCAGGCCTCAGGTGGACAGGTAGAGAAAAAGCAATGAAGGAGGTGGGAAGGAGCGGGACTGTGGCTGGAGGGAGTTTTATTAGTTAAATTAAAAATGCGTCGCATGCACGAATTGTGAAAATCTCTCTGCGTTCGTTAGCGCGTGCAACATCCTTGACATGTTATTATTTAACTTATTTTGTAAAATTCCTTTCTGGTGAAGCTTTGAGAGACACTGTTTACACAGAGTGTATTATAAAAAGCAACTATTTAGTTGATCTAACCTATTTAATTTAGCAAATCCCTTCAGTGGTGGGGATTTGTTAAAGAAAAAGAAAAGAAAAGAGCAGAGTCTGGTGCTCCATGGTTTTCGTACATTTTATTATTTTTTTAAAGAGCTTTGTGCTACACACTACATCTTCAAGGTCAATAGAATGGCATTAGATGATACCCTTTTATATTATTTTACCTTTTCTCTCCTTCTGGTCACATAATGAGCAGGTAGGCATCTACTCTGGCGTACCTGTAAACACAGACAAGTTCAAGTTTATGCGTTTTAATGAGTTTTCACAGTTTTCAGTTCTGGAGCTACATTCCAGACGTTCACAAAAGGCTTCAGTTTCTCTAAGAACTTTTGTGTCACTTCACTCTTGAAATCGTTTAAACACAAATGTTATTTACACATCCTTTAAAATGTTCCTATCTTGTCGTGTTGATTTGCTTCGGTGTGATTACTTCTGGACATCTGTTCAAAAATCATTCCCACCCTTGACTGAACTCACTCACCAGGATTTGAATATATTATATATAATATTGGGAATATAAGCTGCAGGAGTTTTGATGTAGCGAAAATGATCAAGGATTATGTTGTTTTTTTTTTCTTCTGAGGATATTCTTGTTGCAAACCCCTGCTGCGATCTGCCCTTCAAGCTAGTCTTTCTCAGGAAAAAGCCGAGAGCACGGCGGGTTTCTTCTGGACGGCAGTCAGACTGAAAGAGAAAGAGCGAGTATAACAGCTGTCATGCTACAAGTATACCTGTTCCTCACTGTTTAATGTCATTTGATCTCATATTCAATCAAAAAAATCACTACACAAGTTCAGAAATCTAAACTAAATCATCTGTCTTATTCAAAATAACTTCACTCAAGTTGAAACAAGGTCTTGAAACAAGTTGATGCACTAAAGCTGAATTTCTCGACATATTTCTCAGGGGTGCTTCAGACTTAAAATGTGATTAATGATTTATCGAGGCAAAGATTTATATGCAGCGCAGCCGTTGCCGTTTCAGTATCAAAGTAAAAATGTCAGAAGAAGGATTGGTAGTTGGGCAGATATATCACTACTTTGTCATGATTTCTAGTATAAACAATACCAAATGTCGTGACACTGTGGTAGCTCTCGATGCTTCGCAGGAGAAGCACAGGTTGAACACTCATCGATCACAGCCGCCAAATCAAATTACTTTTCCATAACCAGCAGGAAAGAAAACAAACGGAGGAGGAAGTGTTCTCTTAGGGTTTGTACAAAGTGACAAATGTCCTTTCCCTTCATCTCAAGTGAAATTGAGGCGAGAAGGAGGGGAGTGGAGAACTAATAATTCAGCGATGTTACAAAAAAAAAGACACAACTTTTCAATAACCCCTGAAAAGTTTTTCTTTTTTCTTTTTTTTTTTTAAAGATTACCTCCCTCAAGCACTCATCTCACATACAGCCATTATTAATTCTATACCTTCTGTCTGGCATGTTTCCAGAAAAACAAATATGTTTTATGAAATGATCCACGGTAATTAGTTGTAACCTTGTAACTACAATGAACATGTAAAAATAAACCAATTATCTCATACTGTTTTGTATGTGTGTGCGTGTGTGTGTGTGTGTGGGGGCGGGGGGGTCATATCACTAGACAGGGTAGTATTCATTAATAATGAGAGTGGGTGGAGGGATGCCAAGTCCGACAGTTCATGTAGAATGTAGAATGTGTAAGAAGAAAAAGAGTCTAAAACTCACCTGCAGGCTGAAATATTCCCTCCATGCTGCAACAAAGGATCTTACTATTTTCAGAGACTTACCTGCACTAATGCCAAAAGAGCTTTAGCCTTGAAGGAGGTGCTATTATAACTCTACAATTACAATGGTTAACATTTCATTCCTGAAGGTGGTGGAAAAGCAATGTGGATGTAGTGTCCACAATGGAGTCCTGCTCCCCATTGGATGGAAACCTTTTCCACCATTCAGCAATGTTTAATGGCAACTGCACTTTACACTTGGTAAAACCATCAGGTCAAGATCTGATTTTCTGCTCGGCCTGATGGTTTTACTAACTGAAAGGTCAACTATGGCGGCCGTGACTATGACTATTAGGCAAGAAAGTAAAGCAAACAGCTTTACAACTGCGGCTGCATTTTTTTTTGCTTTAATTTTGCTAATTAAACTGAGATTGTTAGTGTATGAAAGGGAGTCATGACCTAATTGTGAAACAAGAAAAAGATCAGAGGTCTGCAGAAACACTAGGACTCATCCTTTGGGGACTATAAAAATGTGATATATTCAAAGTAAATCAGCCATTCGTTCTTTATATACTCTACTGAGGACCAATTTGGGGGCGATTTTGACCCGGTGATGGTGCTAGTAGAAGCAAGGTCAGAGAGATCCAGGAACATGAGGACTCACCTTCTGGGAACCATGAAATGTAGTCGTTATTTCTTTCAAAACGTTGTCGTAGACCAACCAAAAGGCCAAAAGGAGATTTTAATGTGATGGTGCTGCTAGATCAAAGGTTAGCAGGTTACGGAAATGACTAGAAATCATGTCGCCGCGCCGCTGTGTTTGTATTTAGGGGCTTTGCGTAAAGGTTATGTCCAGGTTAACTTAAAGCTCTACCAACACATACAGTATAACTTTGGCGTCGTCTAATCTGCATTCAATGAAGGGTTAGATAATGATCGGAAAAATAAAATCTGATAAATAAATATGTGCTAATTGGGGAATTAAAACGAAATGACTGCTACATTTTCTGGGGACCATCTGGAAATCACTCGAGGATCCCTAAGTGTTCCCTTTTTTTTACCACTTTTAGAGGAAACACTTTAAAAATATCCACTTTCAAAAATGTATTGTGCCCCTAATTATGGACTGAGTGCTCCACTTTCATTCATCTGTGCCATTTCTTTATTTAAAATCTCTGAGCCTCCATTCACAATTTCCTCCTTCTCTGCCCATGATGTTATTGACAGCTCTGTTTGTCCGTCTTTCACAGCAGCTATCAAGAAAGCAGCTGTGGTCTATATTTTCCACCGCTGCATCAGCGGGGGACTGATGACAGCGATCAGAGGAGAAAGATTTGAGACAGCTGGGTTATAAAACCTACTGAGTCTATAAGTCTGTGAAACATATTAAATTGTTATCTTGAGACCAAATGGGGTATTATCTTCAGTTCTTAAAGGAGCTTCTCTTGACCTATTGCTGTAACTCAATGGGGATTGAGCCTAATATGGGAAAGACAATTAGTGCGGCTTGGAGTTGGAGGAAAATGACTAGAACAAACAACTAATAGAAAGAGATAAAAGATGCCAGCCCAATCTGCATGTTGCACACAGAGCAGCAATGTGTTGCCTTATTTTCTCACAGATGCACTTTATATACGATGCGCTGTCAGCGTCGGCGAAAGCTTCAGTCCATACGAAATTTCAATATTTCACGGTTTCTTCCAGAAGTGAAGATATAAACTGAAACATGGCAGCAGTGGCAGAAGTTTTCTGTATCGTGTTGAGAAACGCCCGAGGAAAGCGCACACGGAGGCCCCTCGGCGTGTCTCAGTTTAATGTTATTTGGACCCAAATGTTGTATGTTTGAGATGGTGCCTAAAGCCACGGGGCAAGAAGAAGAAGGAGGCGGCGGGCGGAGGTTCGGAGTCGAGCAGATTGACGGACAGGATGAAAGAGAATCATCACTGACTCGCAGGCTTTTTGAGGAGAGAAGCCTGAGAAGAAAAAAGAAAACCCTTGGTGTGCAAGAAAGTAGGTGGATGAGGGCAAAAGAACATTCAACACAAAAGTATATCTCAGCCATTTCTTAAAGCGGAGCACATACCTACAGCCCACAGTGTGACCTGCGATAACAGCAGCAGTGCTATTGTTGCAGCCTCGCTTTTCAGTTGTGTAAAAAGCGCACAACAGTGCAGTGACACAACAGCCCGAGGCCTCGTGAAACACCCGTGTGTGTGAATCCACAATTAGTCAGCCTGACTAAATATCGCAAAAGGTCCACGGTCCAACAGCTGTCACTCTCAGATTGATTGACAGCTTTATTCTCTGATACAAAGACTAAAACTAGACGGAAACTTTGAAGGTTTGATATGTTTTTTTTTTTTTTTATGTTTTGTTAAAATGTAATGACATCAGTAACTTTGATTAACCAGAAGTAAAAGATCAGACCAGACAACACTGAATTCAGATATTTGATTTATTAGCCAAACTCTCAACATTGTGTTAATATACCTGGTCAAAAATGACAGCTTGGAATTTACTACTATAACTATAATATAGTATAATACTACATGTGAGGTCCCCTCTTTAACAGTTCATCAAACATTCAACCTTTTACTTCATGTCTTTCTCTAATCTTATGAGACTTGCTTATTGTGTCCACTATAAAATATCCATGCGTTATTTTTATTTGCAGCTGTCTCTCTGGAGAGATCATTTTATTGGATATTTCATCTCATCTGAATATCTTCAGTATTGAATCTCAAGTAAATTGCACTTTAGTCATATTCATAGGCACACAGGGTGCTCACCAGGGACGTTACAGAAAGCCAATACAATCAATAAAACGTGCATAATCGTATCAGAGCTGTCATGCAGGCAACATGAACAAGTGTAATACCTTGAGTTTCATAATGCCAAAGCAAGATTACAGCTTCTCCAGCTTTCAGGATTTCTGAAGTGACGGCAGTTTAATAGGAGACTGTGTTGGACTGGAAAACGTTATAAATGTCACTTTATAAATATACTGTACTGCATAATGTTGTTTTTTTTTCTTTTTCAGTTAACATAATTACAGATATATGGGTTTCATATGCTGAAGTAAAGCTCTTACTCTTGTATTCTCTAAAGCGTCATGCAGACAGAATCTCATCCCTCTCATCTGATTTGATTAAGGTCATAAATCATTTAACCAAGTTTTTCCAACTAAAATGAAACGCTTCACATCAAGGTGTTCTGGAGCTTGAACCCCTGGTGTGATAATCTCCCAGAAAGAAGGTTTGATTTCTCATACACTCTGAAGTCTCTGTGGGATTCGATGTCTTTTTCCCTCACTTTCCAAAGACTGGAGAATTTTAATTGACCAAAGGTGTGAACGTGGATGAAGTGAGTTAGCTCCGTAAGGAACCGATGATCTGTGAAAGGTGTTCTCTCTGCGCATGTTGAGATAGGAAGTAAAAGCAGGGAGAGAAATACTACTTTCTTTCTTTTTTTATTTTTTATAAGAGCTTAGTATTCCAGCAGGTGGCAGCAGGCACACATCGATGTGCAGTGTGTGTGTGGGCCTGTTTGTGTAAGCCTGGCTGGACATGCTGCGGTTTCAGTTTCAGTGGAACTGTCAATGCTTTAATTAAGTGCTTTACATTTACCACCACACGGGAGATCAGTGTGGGTCCATTACTGGAATGTGTCAGGACTTAAAGAAACACTTTGATTCCTCGCAGGTCTGGAAGAGCCTACACACTCCTGCATGCATGCACACAGGTGCACTATGTCCAGGACCTGCTTACAGTAACACCAGGCCGGAAAGAGGTGTTTAAAGAATATTTAAAGATTCTGAAATATTTTTGAAATATTCTTGAAATATTTTTGAAATATTTTTGAAATATTTTTGAAATATTTTTGAAATTTTTTTGAAATATTTTTGAAAATTTTTTGAAAGATTTTTGAGAGATTCTTTAAAGATTACAAAAGTATTAGCATGAAAATATACCTAAAGTAGCAAAAGTGAAAGTATTCGTCCAACAGAATGCCCCGTATTACAATCATATGTATTATATTACTGGATTATAATTAATTATGCATTCATTTGTACATCACTTTAATGTTGCAGCAGCTGGTAAATGCTAAATACAGGTTAAATGTTGGCTGTGTCAGGTAAACATGTCAGGTTACATGATATTTTCCATATTTTGACAGTTTGATACCACTGACTCAATTGTAAAGCGTTCTACGCAGATTTCAGAAGGTGAAGACAACAATATTGAGTGGCAGGTAGAAATGTTCACTGATCTGCCACAATGGCATGTGAGGAAATAATTAAATTCCAGACCCTGACTATAATAATATATAATAATGTATTAGTTGATTGTTTATATTTAGTAAGTAACAGTAACCCTGTACCAACTCACACCAGTCATTCACTGTACATTTACATTCTAGTGCAGATCCCAAAGTTTCCCAAAGAAAGCACACAAGTCAAGTTTAACTGGGGGCGAAATTAGTATAAATGATGTGCAAGCCATCTAAAACATTTCTACTTGATGAAGGCTGTAGGCATAAACACCACGCAGGCTGGGGAGTAAATATTTCACTCATATGCTGTAGCTTCAATGGAGAGGTGGAAAAAGATGATACACAACATGTATGTGATCAGACGGCGATTATTTTAAGGTTCAATGTGTAAGATACGGCAGAATTTAAACTTAAAACATTAAAACAATGAACTAACATTATCAACAGAGTGTGAAGAGGTAACAGTGTTGCAGAGATATAGCAATTAGCATGCTAACTGGCTAGCTGCGCTGCGTCCAGGCTGTAATACCACTGTGTTCCTCTAGAGGTGATAGTGAGTCAGTGTAGCAGCAGTCTGCCTCAGTGCAGAGGGAGAAGAAGTCCAGCTGCCTGACTCCTTGTAAGTATTACATCCATGTGCTGTGTCTGTTTTATACTTTGTTTATTGGAATACATTCAAAGTAGCAGAAAACCAAGCGCACCACTAGCTTCAGTTAGCATCTAGCTGGAGTTCATCCACAGCCCCGGGGAACTACAAACTCCAGCAGCCCGTGTGACTGCAGGGCTGGGGCTCCGTCTGACGGAGGCGGCTGCCGACCTCTCTCCTCCCCCGGCGGGATGCTCTCCTGGCTGCGCCGCCACCGGGAAGACGAGACGAATATACAGGTCGTTTTCTAGCTTCTGCCACTTTGGATTTAGTCCAATAAACAAACTAACGTAACGTTACAGACTACAGCCCCGTTAACATCAGTGTCCAGTAAACACAGATTATCATCAGAGTTTTCTGAGTTTCAGCAGTTTGGCTGAATTTCAGTATTCTTGCCCACTGACTGACTGAATATAAAGAATAAATTAGAATACAATAAATATGCCAAACTACTACAAGTAAAATATAAACATCAGAGATTGCATGGACCCAGTTTAGAGGTGAAATGCTGCCCCCTATTTATTTGGAGCGGGTGGCTCAGAATGACACATTGCACCTTTAAAGCTATTTAAAGTGAAATCGATATTGAGGACTCTTGACGTATGTGTGCAATTTTTTTATTAGCATTTATTATATTACATTTCTTATTATATTTCTATTGTGATGTGATGTTTGGATCCCAAACGTCGTATGTTGTAAATATATTAAATATTCAGGATGAATTATGGGTGAATGGTCTGTGATTGATGTTGGCATAACATAATGAGTAGTGATATACGGAGATGGAGTGAGGCCAACAAGAAGGCCAGGATAATCAACAAGTGAGAAAAAAAGAGCACACCCTCTAATAAGCAAAATAATAGAGAATTTAATAGTAATACACGGCAAATAATTGTCAGCTCGAGGAAGCGTTATTTCCTAGTCTACATCCTCACAGCGTCTGAGCACTAGAGAAGGAAAAGAAGAAATACAAAGGGAAATCTTCTGGAGAATGTTAATTGACCAAAGGTGTGCATGTGAATAATAGTCTTTACAAGTGGGTGAGTCTGTAATGAACAGATGATCTGTGAAGGGTGTTCTCTCTGTGCGTGCTGGGGTATTCTCCACACAAACTCTGAAAATAAAGGGAAAATATTGACAGAAATACATATATATATATATACAGTATATATATATATATATATAAAATGCCCAGCCCTTACAACAAACCAATGTGTCATCTTTGATCATTCTAGCTTTATGGAAGTACGATAAAATATTGCTAGAGTACCCCTTTAATTGGCGGAAGCGTAGTGTACAGTACGTGACATATTTCTTCTTGCTCACATGCTAAAGATGTTGTTGTTTATTGTTTATTTAAAGGGGACATGTCGCGCTCATTTTCAGGTTCATACTTGTATTTGTTTTTGTTTTTTTTACAAGCTTACATGCTTGTTTACATGCTTTAATGTTCAAAAGACACTTTGCTTTTTCTCATACGCTCTGAATGTTCTTGTATTCACCCTCTCTCCCCCCCCCTCCCGAAAAAGTTCAGTCAGCTCTGATTGGTCAGTGTTTCCGAGTCTTCTGCATCCGCGATCTCGGCGTCCCTGCACCGCCACGGCCGCCGGGGAACGACGGGGAACTTTCTATCTATTTACAGTATGAATAGTTGTTAATTCAAACACAGATTCTGAATTCTGGGCTGTGGGCATTTCTCCGGGGATTGTGCACTTTGGCACTTCCTCAGTTTTTGTAAAGCACCTAGACCTGCTTCATGATAGGAACAACAAAAAAAAGACACGGAAAGCTCCCTTTTGTAGAACACGGGACCTCTAGGAGCCATTAGGAGCACATGGGCGTGCCTCTGACTGCACTGCACTGCTGCGGGGCCTTTTCCTCGTCTTATTTCTTGTTGTTACTATTGTTCCACAGACAATATATTTCAAGTTCAACCAGCTCTGTGCTCACTCAGGTGAACAGATATTGTGTTTTTTGGCAAGGCTGTAGTGCTGCATGGAAACATTCAGCCAGATGACAAGGGAATTCTTAATCGTCAGACACACTGTTTGAGTGTTTGCTATTTAGTGAGTGGGCAGTTGACCAAACACTGGCTCTGCTTTTTCTGCAGCCCTCAGCTGTTAACTTCCCTCTGTGATCTATGTAGGACAATAAGAGGCACAGCTGATGAGAATAAATCCCCATGAACATTTCACTAATGGCATAACATCCCCCGCAACTTATTATTCCACTCACTTCATTGAACAATTAACCAATCTGACAGAGGGCTAATGAACACACTTAAATCTCTCTCCCTCTGTCTCTGTGTGTGTGTGCGTGTGTGTGTGTGTGTGTGTGTGCGTGTGTGTGTGTGTGTCCGTAATTGGTTATCATGTTCTATTTCTCTTTTTGCCTGTAATTATCAGCTGTGTAAATAGAGTCCCTCTGAACACATTCACACTCACACACACACACACACACACACACACACTTCCCTCCTGAGTCTTGAGTCGCCACAACAACATTACAGCAGATATGATCACCCTGCTCGGAGCAGTCGACCGGCTCATCTCCCAGGAAACCGAGCGGAGCAGATAAATAAAACGAAGGTCCAGACACTATCTCCTGCCCTCACCGTTTAGAAATATTCCACGGCCACGTGTATCTGTATGTTCTCTGCAAATATGGCAGCAGCTGGACAGCTAAGCAAATAATCTATTCTGTCGGGGGGGAATACAGTGGAGTCTCACTTAGGCTCCAGGTTGCTTTTGTGGGCTTCCTGTCACAAGATTAGGTCGTGGGCTAGGACCTGGTTTCCCTTGGGCAAAAAATATCTCTCCTCCTCAGCTCATTGCTTCCACAAAGAGGACTGCCGAGGGATTGTGACGATTTCTGATAGGATAGCTAGCTACAGGAGAGCTACAGCGGGAGAAGACATCAGTCACTGAAGGGATTGAAAAGGAGGAGTGAGTTTGCCGTTTTTCCATTTTCCCGAGCAGTATGCATATTTTAACTGCGCTGGAACATAATTGTTTTATTTGCCGCCCAGTACCTGCACACGGTGGCTAAATAGTGTGCTGTCGTATGTAAATGTGGATGAGAGAGGGAGCGTTGGGCTGCATGCTTAGCAACGCCTTTGAATGATTACTGTCTGGTATTAGGGAAATGCTCCGTGCTCATGGGAGCACGATAAGGGATTATGTCGCCTCAAGTAAGACCATGTCACCAAAAAAGCAAGACGAGAAGCAATTCCAATGAAGATTTTCTGACTAATAATGGACCCTTTAACCCCTCTCCCCTCCCCTCTCCTCCTCCCCCCCTCCCACTGAGCCCCAGTTTGCCAACAATGCAGAAACAAGAAGTGCAGGGTCACAACAGGCACCTCACACATGTCGGACTTTCATCCCACTGTCCCCCATCAACCTGCAGGCCTTTAATTATGCATCTCCACCACCCATTCCCCCTTGCCTCTGAAGTGTAAATACCTCTTGTGTAATTTACCCTGAAGTTCCCATTCACTAATTACCCCCTCTAATCCCCCAATCCCCCACCCCTCCCAACCCCCCGCCTTTGCCGAAACCAACTCCTGCTCCAGGTCTTCCCCTGTTACACTATGGATTCCCTGTCGGCTTGCTATGGGGAGATCGAACTCTAATTAAGATTGTTAATGAAGATTTAATTTTCCACTTCAAATGAGCCAGTGAACTCTGAGAGCGTCCCGAGTGGAACACACGAGCGCGGGAGGAGAAGAGGGAGAGAAATGGGGCCAGTACAATAAAAAAATGATTAAAAAAAAAAACACAGGGACAGGTGGAGGTAAAAGTTAACTGTAACTACGGGGCAGGAAGGTTTCACCTCCACTGAGTTACACTCGCCTCGGCCGCTGTTCAGAGTTACCTTGCCCACACCTCTCTTGTGTTTCCAGCTGCCTTTAAAGCCTGAACGTACTTGAAATGCAAAGAGGCGCAGGCACAAGAACGCGCATGCACGCACACACACACGCGCACACACACACACACACACAAGCACTCACACTGTGCTGAATAGCCAGAGGGATTCTGTGTCAGTAAGGTTCAAACAGAATGAGGAATCTCCATACTTGAATTCTCACACACGCACACACACACACACACACACACACACACCAACTCGTGTGTCCTGTGATGCAATCCTGCAGCACGTTGAGTGTGTATGTAGCTCTCCAGTACAGCGTAGTTCGTCGTTCCCTGGTGTACTTCTTTAACACAGATCTTTTTTTTTCCAGTCGCCATTATACTACGATCAATTATGCATGCTGTCATAATTGACAGGGCCATGACAGTAGCAACTCACCTACATATAAGGCAGCACTGAGGTGTTGATGCTGTAGGCAGACTGATAAACATACATGCAGGAGTTGTAAATCGATAAGAACATCATGTCAGCTACAAGTTTTATCAGTTTGGTGGCGGGGGGTTAGAGCCAGTCAAAGCTGTTTTGCCTCCAACTGACTTTACATCCTTTTTAGATACAGGATATTGCTTCCGTAGGGGGCCAAGTCAGCTCCATGAATCTCATAATTGTGGGAATGCACAGACACACAAGAGATGGCAAGGGCTTTTTTTTCCCCGGCGCTCAGCAGAATCAGTTCTAACCCAATCACAAATAAGGTTTTATGTAATGCAACAGACTTGCATATTAACTGCTAATATGGTTCTCTCTCTATCCGTTCCCTCTCCCTCTGTTTCTCTCCCTCTCCTGACTTGAGGCGGGTATTATCATTGTAATCAAGCGGAGACCCAGCTAACACGATCATTCTCTAAACCATCATGTAGAAATAATCCCCTCCTTCATATTTGATTATTGTAATAAATCTTTTTAACCAGCTATTCAGTCATACAGCGATGGCGCACATGTCCCCGATCCATCATTCAGCCAGGACGAAGGCTGCAGAATACAGGAGAGCCGCAAAGGTTGGTAAAAGGGCCTCATACTATTTGGTCGCAGCTGTCAGGTCTGCTCTATTTGCTTCTGCTCTTGAGTTCAAAATGTCCTTTTTTTTTTCTTGCCAGTGAATAAACAGAGTACTCCCCCAGTCTGTCTGAAAGCGGAATTGCTTTGCAGAACTCTCCGTATGTCCTCTATTACTGACCTCACATCTCCCCACCGGACTGCATCAGACCAGACAAGGTGTTCCTTCATCCTGCAGTCAGACACACACACACACACACACACACACACACACACACACACAC
>CALSCE010009779.1:954311-976630 GCA_943593645.1 Bovichtus variegatus | reverse complement strand
ACACACACACACACACACACACACACACACACACACACACACTGTCTGTGGTTTGGAAATTTCAAGGGTCCAATTTAAAGAGGCACACCCACCTACTCAAAACAAGACACATGCTCACAAGTCATGCACACATTTGTATGCACCGCACAGAACATCTCTCAATCGCTCTATCCCTCTGTCTCTTTCTCTTGCAGACACACGCACACGCACACACACACACACACACACATCCTTGTACTTGGACCCTCATTGACGTAATGCTATTCCTAGCCGCTAACCTTAGCCGTCACAACCTGAACCTTAAAACCAGGTCATAACCCTCAAACAGGCTTTTGAAGAAGTGAGGACCGGCATCAATGTCAAGACACACACACACACACACACACACACACACACACACACACACACACGCACGCAGCAGAAGTCTGATTACCCAGAAACTCGAGAGACTGCAGGAGGGAGCACAGAGTAGGTCTGACTCATCTCTTTGAAATAGTTCCTTTTTTATTCAAATTTACAAAAAGAAAAAGTACAACAGAAATAAATACACTTTGTTCAGCACGCAATTGTGGAATTGTATCAACATCGTGCAGGAGCAATGAAGTCACCCGGGGGGCACAGAACCGATGGGGTCTACTGGTTTGGGGGTCAAGAGAACTCTTTTAGTCCTTCAGCTATATATCAACATATCTAACACATCTAGATGCCTGCTCTCTTCCTTTGAGTGTGACCGCGGAGTCCTAGGTAAATAGGTTTTTCTTTGTGGACAGAGGACTTGACGAATGGCCTGACAGCACCATTTTCGTCAGTCGCTGAGGTGCATCAGAGCTAGCTTAAAAAAGTTTTTTAAAAAAAAGGAGCCGTGGAGTGCTACAGAGACTGCAGGCTTTTATTGTATTTAAAACAACTGATTCGACTAATCACGCGTTTGATTGAACCAATTTGCCGGGCTCAGAAGGTGGGATAATCAGCTCCGTCAAGTGCTTTAGTCGGCGCAGCACTCCACAACTCTGAAATAAGACAAAATCAGGAGAATCATCACTTTGATTTTGACCAATCAGCTAGAGTAGAGCTTTGAATTAGACCAATCAGCGGAGATGAAACACCTGGAGCAAATCAAAGACTGTGGAATAAACCATATAATTGGAAAGTAAGAAAGGTCACTTATTGGTATACCATGCTAATTGCTTTTGCAATGGCTGCCGCAGAATTGGCGATACTGTTATGAAAATGAGGATAGTTTTTCTGTGTGTTGAGAGACAGAGAGACTCAGAAAGTTGGCACATTCCACATAAAAGCTAAGTAAGAGAAACACATTAGTGAATTTATAACGATGCTCATTCTCATAACCAAATGGTCCAAAGTTCCTTGGCAGTCATTTTAGGTGTACCAGTAAAATCATCATTCAAGACATCAATTCATTGCGTTCATTGTAAATCATTTGACATTTGACTCCAATAAAAAGAGCTTTAAATAAAAATTCTGATTTAATACAACTTGGTTCATGTTTTTGTCATTTTTGACTATCATTTCCATCAGTTATGATACACACCTGAAATTACTGAGAATAAAGAACATGGCAACACATTGCTGCAATTAAGTGAGATAGGGCAAGAAAGACAAGGTCAGACAACCTAAAAAATGTTTTTAAAAATCAGTAGTTCAGTATCCAGATAAAAACTAGATGAGATTTAATACATTTTAATTTCAGTCCAAGTCTTGGATGCATTTGCACACATTTGTTTGACATATGATTCACCCAAGACACATGAAATGACTAAAATCTAAATGTAAAAGGTGCAAAATCTTTGTAATAATCCCTCGAATTGCGAATTCTCTTGAATGCCCAGGAAAAATTCCTTCTAAGGGAGACAATAAAAGCTAATCATATGTTGTCTCTTACCTCAGGAACACTGTGCAGGCACAACTACGGCACAGTAAATCAAATTCAAACCAGGTCTGTAAACTTCTGACAGTTTTTGTAATAAACTGACCGTTCCCCTCAGAATAAGTTTTGCTGACCGGTGCAACGTTATTGTTGTATCACTAACAGAAATAATGGGGAAAAAACTATGAAATTAAGACCCAAGTTGTAACAAACCAGAATGATCCTTTAATGTTGGCACACAGTATATTTGTGGAAGCGTCTAATAGCCCAATTATCACATAACTCAGACCAAGGTTCTGCACCCCCCACTCTTCTTCAGTGGTTGTGCAGTATTTGTACATTGGTCCTGGCTCCATCCAGTCTGCACCGTGGCACTGTATGGACGAGTGTGTGTGTCAGGTAAAGGGTACAGAGGTGTGTATGGGTTTCATTTCGGTCAGCGTGTGGCCCGACTTCCTGATCGATTAACTAAGTGTTGACAGAAGCAGACAACAAGATTATGGTGGACAATAGCATAGCTGGCGGCTCGGCTTACGTGGGTGGCTTTACAGTGAACCAGTTACAAACGGTGACATTTCTGCGACACATTCAGGTTAGGGTATGTGGCAAAATCCCCCCCGGGACTCAGAAAACCGAATACAAATCTGATCTTGTGTTATTATTCCACGAAATTGGAGAATTTGCTTGACTTTAAATATTTGCAGGGGTCAAAGCAAAATGCAATATTAATATGGTCATTGAGTTGCATTGCCTGAAATGCATGAACATTTGATGGATAGTGACTTTCCCGTACTTTTATTAAAAATCTTACTCTTAAATGTACAGTTTATTATATTTCCAGTGATAAGTAACTATCTATAAAACTTAGTTTCACATCTCTCAGGCAGTGCAACACTGACAGAGCTCATTACATATTCCATTTCAGTGTATCATTCTCCTTTTGCTGAATAATAATTCAGATTTTTATGGAAAATACAGAATTTTTGTTGTATGCCCATGAGGGGAATTTCTCCTCACTCCATCGGATTTTCCTCCCACTGGGATCCTCGAAAGTAGAGGCTTCCTGTTACTAATATTTTGCACAACAAACTTCTGCCAGAGGCCACATGTATAATTTAATGCCTGGCTTGTCCATCTCAGACAAGCGCTACCACAAAACAAACCTGTTCACTTATTACACAGGTGTAGAATACATGGTGTTGTTTTCAGTCCAGGAGGCTTTTAAATCCAGCTCAGTTCGTCCATTTCTAATCTACAGTACATACAAATAGTCCCAACAGTGCTCCATTTGGACAGGTTCTGTTTTAGATTTTTTTTTTTTTTCCCACTCATTTTTCATTTTATATACTCTCTTTTTGCAATAATATCCAGTGGTATTTACATTTGAAATGCTTTTACATACAGTCAAACATTATTAATATTATTATTTTTTTTTTTTTGTTTAATTGACATCTTATAAAACAACTGTAATCTTTGACATGATTCATTATCTATTATTGAACATCACACAGTATAAAAGTGCATTCCAGCTGAAAACTGCAGCTCATTTGCATCTTGACCTTTAACAAGAACAAAAAGCTTTTCGCGGGAGTCTCTGTGGTGTTGTACCCTTATAACATCGTTACACATCTACGGACATTTTCCTTTGGGAAGTGTTCAAAATTGAATTGATTGCCTATTTAGGTTTGCTGTTTTCAAAAATCATGCATACTGTCCTAAAGACGCGTAGAGTGAGACTACAGCGGGGAGACGCATAAAAACATTTAAGAGATGAATAATAGAGTCGTCATTACTCCATATAGTAGATGGAATACTTGTGGATGGTTTTCCTTTTATAATTTACTGTAGTACAATCAAAGCCTTATGGTGTTCATCAGTTCTTTTTGCGTCTGTGTGCGTGTGTTTGTGTGTGCATCTTTGTAAACATACCAACACTCGACTACAAAAAGCTGAAGGGATGAGAAGGGGCGGGGGTTCGGGGGATCACATCCCTAAATCATTTAAATTTTTCACAATGTCTGTTTTCCTCGTGGGCTGAGAGGAGGGGGAATCTTTTGCAGGATTTAAATGATTCATCATTTTCATTTGGAATGAAGTAGTGAGCTGAATAATTCACTTTTCTGCCACTGCAGATGGAATAAAAAGTAACAGTTTCTGTACAATCGTCTCACTTTCCCCCGATCATTTCTCTCTCTATACATCCATCCTCCATCCCGTACACTTTATATTCAGATACATATTTCATCCCCTGTGTGTTATCCCGGTTTATATACTTCCTTTTTAAATGCTCACTCTTGCACATTGTCCTGAAAACTCATATCACGTCTTTAAATTGTCTCTGGGTGTCATGATTTCTCCTATTTCTCTGTTAAATATGCACACGTATACACTCACACACACAAGTGCTTATATGCACCTTTGCTCACACATCCGTGTTCCCTCGCAGACTTTTCTCACACACAAACACACATGCGGACACAAAGAGCGGACAAAACGACAAAACGTCTCTCTTCTTGCTGCTGTATTATTATTCCGTATACGTGACAGTTGAATTAAATCGAGTCTTGGATGTTTGGGTTGTTTTTCTTTGTCCAAAGCGTTTAACAAATTGTTGCTGCCCCGAGCAGAAGCAGCCTCTGCATTGTCTCAGTATCTGTGCTCAACCATATCAACGTTTCAACACTTATTGCTTTAAATTACATCAATCACTCCCTCCCCTGCCCTCGCACTCTCCTCCCTCCCTAGGCTCATTTTTCTCTGTCTCTTTTTATTACTTTGCCTCTTCATCTTTCTCTCCTTTAACTTCTCTTCACATTATTCTAGCTCTGGTTGCCGTTTCATCATCCTTCTATCCCCTCCCTTTTTCTCTTACCCCCTTTGCCCCTATTTGTTTCCTTTTTATCGTTTCCTCAGTCTTTCCCCTCTTCTCCCGCCTGCTCCCCTTCTTCTTTTTTCTCTTTCTTCTCTCGCTCGTTCTTTTCCTTCTCCGTTTTGGCGCCCACTTCATCTTTTCCCTTCTCTTCCCTTTCTTTCTCCCTGTCTTTAAAGAGTTGAGCTAATTTCTGGAACTGGGGTCCCCACTCCTCCAGCCCTGCTCCCCACTCCTCCTTCTCTGCATCCTTCTCTCCTTCGCTCTCGAGTGAGCTGAGGGATCCAGCCCGGGACCCTGTGCCCTCCAGGCCATACACCTGCACAGAGTCGTACGGTGGCTGCGATGGGTCAAAAGTGACCTGGGCAAGACGCAGACGAAGGAACTCACCCACCCTCAGTGCTAAGGAGGGACCTCCAGGCCCGGGACCTCCTCTGGCAGCCTCCATTCCTGGAACCCAGCCGGTACCATAGCCCATCATTCCATATGCTCCCCGAGGCTGCCCTGGGAAGGGAAAAAGCTGGGGGGTCATATCCCTCCTGCCTAAAACATAGCCCCCCAGACCCATCCGATCACGCCAGTCCCCAATAAAACCAGCTGCTTCTGGGTAGACAGATGACATTCCTCCGCCATCCCTGTCCGGCCTTGCCACCACAAAGTTGCTCCCCATCTCTAGTCCTCCTCTCCCCAAGCTGCCGGGGTAGTCCCTCTGTCCAGATACCTCCCCCTGCAGGACAGTGGCGTAGTTCCGTACACTGGCAGGTTGCAGTTGTCCATCTGTGGAGGTGCCCCCACTTCCATTTCCCCCTCCTCCTCCGCTGGAGTCAGATTCGGCCTGACCAGAGCCTATGCGTTTTGGGGACAAGCCCCCTCGGGAGGCCCTGCGTCCCGCCAAGGGTAGGGTCGCTGAGTCGCACACCCAGCCTCCCGCTGCGTGGACCTGTCCCATCATGGAGCCGGAGCGGGTCATGACGAGGTGATGCTCCCTTGGTAATGTCTCCGACTGCACCTGGAGGGAGCGTAGGCGAGCACGAGGGGTTTCAGTTTGGGACTGGGGTTGGGTGTTGTACTGTTAGGTTTGGTTAACAGAAAACGAGATGAAGGATCGTTTAATGAAAGGCATAATAAAAGCAGAAAGAAGGGGGAGTGGGATGACAAATGGAGGAAAAGTGGTGATGATAAAAAACACAATTGGGACAAAGGAGAGACAGACATTGAGCAGAACAGAGTGGAAGAAAGGCAGAGTTGGAAGAAGCAATAGATATTAATTGAAGACTAGAATGAGCTAACACTGCACTGTGAGAGGGAGATGGAGAGGGACGTGATCGAGAGATACAATATTTGAAAAATTAAATAAAGGAAGGGCCAGACAGCCTTTCCATGGCCTAATAAATAAAACAAAGGCTAGAAAAGATAATGAACAGCAGGACATAAATGTGCTGATAAGTCTGAATCATTTTCGTCCTCCAGCCTTGTCCTGAACATATCTGCTACGGTACAGATGAAGAATATTATAGCGTTGCAATCCCGTTGAAATGAGGTTGAACACAACCTTAAATAACTATTTTATATTTGCTTGATTACTTTCTTACTTACTCATTTAATAATTGAGCCATTCATTCAACTTTAATGTTTTCTCCAATGCATCCATCAATCATTAATCAAGTCATTCATTCAATTTTAATTTCATTTAACTTATCCATCCATCCATCCTTCCACGTATTAAACTGTGTTGTAGTACAGAATCAAATCATACGCCACTTTTACACCAAAATGTGCAAGTATCCATCATTTGCACAATGTAGAATGAAGAACATCACCACCTAAAGCATTGCATCTCACTGAACAGCTAACTCGGATACTACGTTTGACTGGATCCACGCGTAAAATAACATAACTTCCCTATTTTTCTCTACTCAAAATTGGAGAAGACATAACTTCTGCCTCATGCCAGAATGCCATTGGATGCAATTGATCTCAAATTGCGTATTTTGGTGTGAAGTGGGGTCAGCGTGATCCTTACCCAGTCCACATCTTGACCGTGGTTCACTTTGTCCTCGCTGCTCCCCTCTGTGCAGTTGCTTGCGGTTCCTGTCCCCCCTCCTCTCTCCTGGCTGTCATTTGTCCGCGGCGTTCCTCCATCCGACGTGCTCACCCCACTCTGGGGCGCAGTCCCGTCACGGCTCCCCGTTCGGCTTCCCGCGCTGAGGTCTGCGGGGGTGATGTACACCGCCCCAGACTCCATCGGCCCGACCATGGCCCCTTGGTTCTGAATGACCAGAGAGTGGTCCGGCTGACCTCCAGGAAAGCGATATCCCAGCTCTGCCAGACCTGGTTCAAACGTTCCACCTGGCGTGCGGCGGAGAACAGGTAACGTGTGGCTGCTGTAACACAGGCGACCGTAGAGAGGTCCTCCTGGCCCTGAGTAGTTGTGCTCCACGGCCGGATTCTGAGCCCAGCTATAGGTACGAGCCTTGTCTTGGTTGTGATGAGCGTAACGTCTGTAAGACACAGGGACAAACATACATTCAACTTCAAGCCTTTTATGTCTGTAAGGTTCTTTTATGTGGCATGGAAAAAGGTCTCTAGTGTGAAGCACAATGGAACATTATAGACATATGTCATATAAGACATATACTGGTACAGTACATGTCTTATATGTACCAGTATATGTCATATAAGACCTGTACTGGTACATATAAGACATGTACTGGTACTGTATATATGTCTTAACTTGCCGGCCCAGCACGACAAACCATCACGAGTCATTTTGAGAGCATTTTTGAGACCGTGGTTTGTGGGGTTGTACCGTATCGCATTATATGGACATTGTAGGGTATTTCTGTTCAACCTTGGTCTCAACCTTGGAAAAGATATCCAGGTCAGAAAGATCCTATTAAAGGGATATTCCGGAGATTTGGTTTACACTTGCATAAAGCTAGGGGAGTTCTGTAGATAGATTTTTCTCTTAAATAATCCAAATTGATGCAGCAGAAGCCAAGATATCCTGACTTTTCGCCTCTAAAACCCAAATGCACACTGTTGTATTGCAGTTCTGTTCCAAATCCAAGACAACATCATCAGGGTTACATCCTCAGACTCAACAAAAGCTCCTTTCAGAGCCACAGAAGATAATATAGAACTACTACTCCCCATGAAATGCATGTGTACATTGTCTGTAAGATGTTCAGTGGAATACAACAGAGACCAACGAGAGCTTCAAAGTTACCATAAAGTTTAATGAATCTCTGCTCAGTGAAACACAGTCAAGAATTGAAACATTAAAAACATCACAAAGGTAGTGTTTATTGCAGAGATATTGCAATGGATTGCATTAGATCTAAAGGGCTTTTCATGTAGTTCTGTCCACCTCCATAAATTGCGAGAAGCAATTTCCGATAAACCAAATACAGCCTTTGTACTTGTTTATGGCCTCTCTATACATGGCTTGCCTGAATTCATTGGAGCTAATTATTAGTCCAAAGGCAATAACAATGTTTCATAGAAACATCAAAGTGGGTGGAAACAAGTCTCTGATGTAGCACAGCATAAACAAGCTTTAACAAATAAGCACAACAAAGTGGTCTCCCAGGACCGAAGAGCTTGATAGCCTTCTGTCTCAGCATTTTGATCGGTGACAGATTATGATCTGGGAGTTGAGGCTTGATCAGTTACTTAAGGGTTCAATAAGCGCTGGACACAGATGAAAGCTTTTAGTCTGAAGAGCTGGAATTGTTTCCCCTCTAACTTCCTTTAAGCAAATAACAAGAGGCCTGCCATGAGTGATAGACGCAATTAAACAACAAGACTTATGTATGTGTTTACGTGAAGAAAAACGTGCCCATATACACACACACACACACACACACATATATATATGCTCCATCTGCCTACTTACACATTCCTGCTGTCCAGTGTGCGATAGCCACGTGAGCGCGAGCTGTGCGGGGCGCTCTGGAGTGCGGCAATGTCAAAGGCAGCCGTGTCGGCCTCGCCCCCGCCCTCGTCGTCATACGTTATGATGTTCTCACGTACGTCGTCCTCCTCCAGCGGCGACAGGGAGTCACGCTTCTGACGCCGCAGCGACAGTGACAGGGCACTCACCGCTGCAGAGGGGTTGGCAGTGGGAATAAAGGATATTGAGGCATGGGAGAGAAATTGGAACAAGAATGATTAACAAGGGGGAGGGGGCAGGAGTCACAGGGGAAATAAAGGGAAGGAGGAAGAGGAGGGAGCGAGAGGGGGAAACAAATTTAGGCAGACAAAGAGGTGAGACACAGAGACAAAATAAACACAGAAGAAGGCCGGTTTATCATATCAGCGGGCTACATGCCTCCACTGTGTAATCGACTTTGAGCTCCAGTCAGGCACATTGACGCCGTATTCTCCCATGAGTCCTTATTCCATATTCCCAAAGAAGAGAGCCGCATTTGACCCGGAGCAGTGTGAACAGAGCCAAGACACGGAAGCTGGTCGTCCACCAACCTGAGATAAAATCCACCTGGACAGATGGATTTGTTCTGCTGGAGTCACACACTTAATGTTAAAAACCATCCCGTATAAAGTAGTCTCACTACAGCCCTAAATTCAGAATTCAAAGCACTGTTTCAATTAGCGGGTGCTTGATTTGACACAGAAGCTAACAATGCCAGGCTCCTCATTCCTCGTCCACCACTGTGGATTTCGTCGGCTGAAAAGATGGCTGTTTACTAGCAGATTTTATCAGCTGTACGTTAATGCCAAGCCTCCAAACTCCACCTCTGTATCTCTCTTATTAGAGCTCAATGTAAACTGTTACAGCATGTGGATGAATCCAAACCATGACAGGCCCTCTGTGCTCAGTTATGGTCGTGGGGTTTAGCGTTTGCACTGGGTCCGTTTGAATGACCTCTACTTTAACGTCTTGGTGTACGTGCACACTGTGCACATTGTGCACACTTGTGTCTCTACACAGATGTACAGCAGGTGGTTACGCTGCTGCAGTGAGTAAATCTACATCCTTAGTTTGCATCATTTGATTTCCATGAAGCTAATCTAATGATTGCTGAAAGGAGTGGGAAATCTCTAATCTTTCATAACAATTTGAGGGATCACCTTCATGCCATGACTAACGTTTATGTGCCTCCTCATAGGAGCCATAGAGTGGCTTGATATTCACTTTATGTATGCCAAGCCCCATGTTAATAACCAGATGGGACCCTGATGGAGCTGTTGTCTGAGCTTATGTAAGAACATTTGGCATTCTGCGTCGGGCCCAGTTATACTGTCTGGGATTAGCATGAACCTCTTATAGACAAAACTATAGCTCTATTTTGAAAGCTACAAACTCGGGGCGAATGTTATAAACTTTGTGTGTATTTCCTGGTGTAGTTTACGCCCTTGTCACTTAGAGAACTGATTTCTAAACTCCACCGAAAGCCCCTCTGCATGATCACCTTCACGCCATGTTGCCTTTCCTCCTTGATGGAACTGGTCTCCTGCAGAATGATAATGCCCCTATCAACAAGGCACGAGTCCAACGGACTGAGCAGAAATGACAATGACGCTGGCCACGAGCCAAAGCCTGCTCAGCACCGAGACATTATCCAACGGGACATTTCAGACTTTTTGCGAAGGTGGCAGTGTCACTTTATTATGCTGCTATCAAAAACCGGAGGGCCCAGATAATCACTCAGAATTGTTATTTTAGCAGTGATTAGTGCTGACCTTGCCCGAGGAGATAACTGGAGGTAAAGTAAACCCTGCTATTGAGCAGCTGTGACGAAGAAAAATATTTACGCTGCAGCCTCCATTATTTTCATATGCAGATCAAGGCATCCAGGGATGTAGTGGAGGGTAAACAGCCCTAAACACTATTTACTCATCTTTTTATTTGTAGATTAGCATTAAACTCCTTTATGGGTGGTGCATTTTAATGACATAACTTCATAAATAATGCTAAGTGCTGCAAAAAAAAAGGATGTAGTTTATATAAGTAAGGGTCTTTCCGGGGACAAAAACAAAATAATTCATATTACATCTTTCTATTTGTCACTGTTGTTGGTATTACGGTGATGTCAGACTTCATCACTGGTTTCTTCATCAACTCTATGCATCAAAGTATTTACCCAGTAGCGTGGCGACACAAGCCAGGATGGCCAGCAGGGCGGCGGTGCTGAGCCCTGGGGAAGGTAGTGTGGACTGCTGAGGGAGACACACCGCCTCTCTCTCCCAGTCCCACTCGCCCTCGGTCTGCTTGTCCTTCTCTTTCTCCCCGGCCCGTGCCCCTCCTCTCAGGCAGGGACAGACGGACACGGTGACCGTGGCGGTGCTGGTGAGGCCCGACGTCCCGTCCCTCAGGACCAGCGGCACGTGGAACGTCAGGGTGGAGGATGCGGAGCGGGACAGCGGCTGGAGCTGGGACAGCAGCACCAAGCTCGCTGTGGGGCCTGAAGGAAGACAATTCACCCGTTGTTACCTGCATGGTGCAACTTCCCTTTCTCTTTTTTTCAACTGGTGATCGGTTGGAGTCAAAGGTTGTGTTTTCACGCATGGAACACATGATAAGCACTGAGGTCTTTTAGCTTTTTAATTAGCTCTCAGCTATAACGACTCACATGTAACAATTTAAAAGGCCGGAGAGCTCTGACTCTTCGGGAAAAAGAGCTGTGAAGGGTCACTGCGCGCGAGATAGTTTGAGATTTCTTCCAAATTAAATGTAGAAGTCTACAAAAAAAATATGTCCACAAATAAGCGGACACACACACATTGTGCAGAAAATATTTAAAGCATGAAACGCACGGCACAGTCGTATTAACATCACTCATTTATCAAAACAATCTTCTGTGATCCGAATCAAAGATCAAATCATTAGCGTCTTCAACAAAGCAAACGCATCATGCCTTTGTCAGACAAGCTGTCCGTGTGAGAACAGAAGCTGTTCTTCTGTGTGTCTCTGTTCTACTGTTGGATGACACATCAAAGGGGCCTTTGATTGCACATGTCAGCGAGTCTATCCTCCAGATCCACCGTCTAACCAGAGCAGGTTGGCTCATCGTTTGCCAAGTTTAGGAACAATTAGCAGGCCAATGGTGCAAATGACGGCCAATGAGTTCTGAGCTCATCAGCTGCTGGATTTACAAATCATACTGTTGAATGTGACAGTGCTACCACGCGTTAGATATCAGACTTAAGACGCACTACGATCACCGCCTCGCTGTCAAGTCGCTGTTTACGTCCATGTCGGTCCAAAATATGATCAAAATGATGATCACTTTATCATTTTATCTTATTATTATAACACCGAAGGCCTAAAAATATCTGGAGTAGACAGATACCAAATAACCGAGAGTGTGTGCACAAGATAACTGTGACTTTTTCACCATTTATAAATCGTACAATTTGCTAAAACGTGCACTAATCAATACTTTCATATGAACGTGTAACGTGAATTTAAAGAGAATTATTCCCCTGTCGTTCCTCTGTCTCTACAGAGTCCTTTATTTTAGTAGAACTATTTTATTATTGTGGCCATCAAACTCCATTGTTAGGTTCACTGTCACCATTCTCAACAACCTTGTTTACATTTAAAACGCTCTGATGAACTTCCTGTACGCAACCTGCTCAGCAAAGACGAGCTGGTTAACGCGGTGAAGCATTTAGTGGGTGAAGTGCCGCACATTTGAAGACGTAGACAGATAAATGCTAATGTTGAATGTGTTAACAGGCTTCTATGATGCTCACAGTATCAAGCTTAGAGGTAAAAACATGTCAACGTATATCATTTGGCCAAAAAAATCTAAATAAGTGTTTTAAATATTTTTATGACAAGTAAATAAACAGTATATGGGACATATAGTATATTGACTTACTTCAGCTTAATAGACAACTGTCACCTCCAGCTAACGTGAAACATGAATTCAAACAACTTAATCAGATTGTTTTTGTCATTTACACAAAATGTGTTTTGCATGCGAGCTGTAAACCTCGCTCAGCTTCGCGCTTTTCTGCTGATTGACAGTCCTGTAATGCATCGAATAGTGTAGCAGAACAGCAGGAGGTGGAAAACGAAGAGGACAGCCAGCTGATGTAATCGGGGGTGTGCTGCACAGTAAACGGTGCAGGTTTGATAATATTCAAAATCTTCAGCTTTGCATACGTTTTATGTTTTATTCAGCGTGTTTGTTTGGCTTTAAGAGTACAAACAATGTGCTTTTTTGGTGTGAGACACTCACTGCAAACATACCTGTGTTTGTTTTCTAGGAAATTCCACGGGAGATACATAATTGCAGAAAATATATTTCTGGGAAAATGATTTTGTCGATACATAAGAGAAAAGCGAGTCTGAATAACACCGTATATATTTGTTGGTGAATGCAGAAACCTTTATTTTATTATATATTCAGCAAAAAATAACCCCTGACGTCTATGATTTGATGCCAATAATCTGCATCCGTGTACTGTATTGTATGTGTATATCTTAGTGTGTTCTTGAGGTCTAAATCCAGCGTGTGTGTGTGTGTGTATGTGTGTGTTTGTGCAGGAAAATGGCCCAAAGACAGCGGTACAGACAGAGAATGTACTACAAACAAATCGTAAGTAGCTAAATTCAATTGAGCTGAAGTGAATTAAATGAAGCAGCTCTGATTTCTTCAAAAGCTTTTCATTGTAAACAGTAAGTATATGTGGCTGTGGGGAGGAGAATATGGATGGAGAGGATATGGGAAGGCAAACAAGAGGGACGAATAAAAGAGTGGAGGATAACAAAGCAAAACAATGGGGCCACCGGAGTTGGGAGATGGATGGTAGAAGAGAGAGGCAGAGACAGAAAAGAGGAAGGGGGAGGCGGAGAGAAGAGGAAAAGGCAGAGGGTTCAAAAAAAAAAGAGGGAATAAGAGAAAAGACGAAGATGGAAAGAGAAAGGCGGAAATAAAATGTGGGATTAAAAGCCTCAAAAAAGTCGGGGGGGGGAAAAAAAATAGTGTGTCTGCCAAGGGAACAAAAAAAAAGGAATTAAAGAGATATACAGAGAGAGGGAAAGATTGAGTGCCTACCACCACTGTCCCTGACGCTGAAGTTGAGGGCAGAGCTGGACTCCGGAGGGATGCTGAAATACACAGTGCTGTCATTCCCTCCCTCATCTCTATCAATCGCCCGCAACACCTGCACCACCTGAAACCCAGAGATAGAGAGAGCAGAGGAGATTGGGTGAGTGGAGTGTGTGGATATGTGTGTGTGTGTGTGTGTTTGAGGGTGAGGGTGGGGAGCACCAAGAGAGGAGGAAAAAAAAAGAGCAATGGCAGAAACAGTTACACAGAGTGCTTTTAGCTGCAAACCATTAGCCGACGTCGGCAGGAAAACAAGCCAAACAATTAGTATAGAGACACAAGCGAAGTGTGTCTGATACTCACACCCAATAAATAACTGCGTCTGACGTGAATCGCCTTTCAAACATACAATGCAGTGTGGCTTTCAATTTAGTAATAGCATCTGCACCGAGCCTACAGTGGCAATCGTAATAAAATTAATCAGGAAAAAATATCTCCCGCAGCCTAAGCTGATGGGTAATTTATTTTTAATGAAAAACTTGGGGCGTCATTATGCAAGACGTATTTCAAAAATGCTTTTGAGTGCTAGTTACCAGACTGAATGCCGAGATGAAGGGTGCCGCATGCTCTCTGAGTTAGTCACTGTCTCTCGGCCTTGAGAACATTTGTTATGTACAGTCGCATTACGTTATCAGTTGCATGGGTGTGAATATTCAAATGCGCTTTGGCTAATGACTTGTCATACAGAGACGTGCACACAAAACCCTCGCACATTCGAGGATATCATAATCTTTCCGCCTTGAACTGTCTCCCCGCTCGCTCACATAACAGTACACACGATCACAAATGTGAACATCACAGAGCAAAAACAAATCAACGTCGCTGCCATAGAATCACAGATTTAGTGGCGAAACAACAAAGACACAAGCAGAGCAAGGAAAAAACACCAGCAAAAACAACAGATGGGCCAAGACACCAAATTATGCCGACGGAGCCAGCGTGGAATATTGAAGATGGAGGAGAGAAGAAAAGAAAGAGCGAAGGATGGTTTCTGGGGAGCGATTGAGAAGCACTGAGATGATGTCTGTAATTGAGGAAGGATCAAGTAAGAACACCATGATGCCTAACAAAATAGAAACACAAATAAAGCAAGACGGATGGCAAGAAGGAGGGGGACAGTCTGAGAGGAGACTCCAGTTTAATTACAATGTGAAGAGCTGCTGCGTTCCGATAACAGGCCATGGAGGATTCACCTGTCTCGATGGTGAATGGGCACATTGTGGCTGTACGCTGCCATATCTGAATAGATATAGCTTAGCACTACTAAGCTGTATATGCTCCTATACTTGAAGAGCTACGGCTTTGTCCTTCCTTATTTATACGGAGCTTTTGCTAACCGTGTGTTGGCCCTTCCTCTACACACAACATGCGTTTGAGGTCATTTTGAAAAACTTCTTCAGGTTCAGAAACTCTGAGTTTTTGCCTTGTGACGTCAGAGTGTGCACGTTATCTCTGTTGTGAGGCCACATGTCGTACAAGGCTGGACGTGGATAAATGTTTTCTTTTTCTAACCTTGCTATTCTTCCACTAGAGGCTATTGAGGAACAGAGGCGTCCGAATTCGCCATGGAGGTCACTGCTACATAATCCTGTATAGCTTTTTTTCAGGCTTCTGATTGGCCAACATCTTCTTTTTCTTTGTTGTGTGATTGACTAACATGTATTCAGGGTTAGGCTTGACATGCCCTTGACACGTTTCATTTGCGTTTTTATTTGGACGGCCTATGTTGACTAGGCCTTATTTTAGCATGTTAGCATGTTAGCATGCCAACATTTGGTGATTGGCAGTAAACACAAAGTGTTGCTGGCTGATGGGACTTTTACTAGTTTACAGTTATTAGATCCTGAATCAGAGTAAGTATCCAAAGATGGCGCGTAATGAAAAAGGAAGTTATTACAGTTCATCCTAAAGGGACAATGAATGTACACAATTCCATGAAAATCAGTCAAATAGTTGTTGAGATGTTTCCGTCTGACCCCAGCGTCACGCCGCGAGTGGATCTGAAAAGGCATCAAACCACCATGTGTAGGACTTGTCTTTCCTTGGTGCTATCCGATGGAAATATTAAAAAAGACACTGTGGTAGACAGCAATGCATATTTATTCTCCCCACAACCAAGGATCCAACCTTGGGAAACTGACATGAATGGTCTAAAAGCATCACAAAAGTCCTAGGTTGTTAAGTTCCTGAATTGGAAAAGTACGTCCCCTTTCCAATTTAGGAACTTGACAACCTAGGACTTCCCATAACCTGAACTTTTTAGAAAACCTTGTGAGGCTTTGGCACTAGGTTCTTTTGTGCCTTCTTGAGAAATCCCAATTTACAGCACTTTCACCACTTGAAAGTACCTGGAACCTGCAGTTACCGTAGTATCACCACATGAGCAGTGCCAAAATATAGTTTCGGGGAATTATTCCCAAGGTGGTTGGGGAGGCAAAAACAGAACCTGTGACAATGACGATACGTCGATTTATATTTTGCCATGAACCTGCAGTGGAAAAGAACAACAGACTGCACCAATTTTCACTGGGATTGTCCCATTTTCATGCAAACAAAAGCTTGTTCCAATTAAATTCTTCACACATGGGGACTTGAAATGTTTGCTTTGGAACAGAACTCTTCATGCAGACAAACACGTTGACATCAGAGGTCACTTAAACACATACTGACCTGCCCGATGGAGGACGAGTCGCACATGGCTGTTGTGTACTGCCTGTCCAGCTCCGGTGCATTGTCATTCAGGTCTAATGTCTCTATTGCAACCAGAACTCTTGACACCTGGCTGGGATTGTCTGAAAGAGCCAATCAGAAACAGGCAGCTTACAATACAGAACTCAAAGATGGCAGCAGACAGCTGTGACAAAAAGTTGGAAAAAAATATATCAATACAATTCCCTCGTGCAAAAATCATTGGTATGCACGCACTCATTAAATCCATTCACTTGTCCTCATAGGAAGGATCAAGCTTTTGTCCAGAAACTTCAACGGCACTCGTATCACATTAGCGAGCACACAATTGGCGAAATATACAGTAGTAATACTCTCGGTTTCATTTGGCTCGCGTTACAGCTCATATGCTCCCAGCTGGAGTACGACTGATGCGTCCACAGCAGTCAAATTTTTCCACATCAAACTGTTCCATTCTTAGCCAAAACATTTCACAGCGTCAAGCGTGTGTGTGTTTCTAAGAAAAAAGAGAGAGGGAGCAGAGGAGGGATGTAGAAAGCAGTCAATCTGCATGCAATTTAAATGGCTTGGCAGAGGGTCTCCCACACACCATTCACTTGGATACATACACACACTCGAACATGAAGTTCTCGCAGCCACGCTTGAACTCTCCGAGCTCAACGTTCACCATTACATTTGATGCTGCTCTTGTGTTGGGCTCAGGCACAATCCTGGCTCACAAGCACACATATTCAGTCATTTGTTAAGCAGCCAACCTTGCAACACAGTGGGCCACAATTTCTTTAAATTAAGACACACACACACACACACATACACCCCCACACCATGTTCTCAAACCTAGAGCAGTAACACTGTGTCACGGATGACAGCGACTGCTTCCCATCCCGGAAAAGCTGAAAATGAGCTCTCGCTGTAATGCTACTGGGTGCTCTGGCATGCCCGTGGCCATGGCAGGACTCCTACTGTGGTTTATGTCAACACGGCCTCCAACAGTCTGTTTATTAGATAGACCTCATTATTCAAGACAGGCACTCACTGTGCTGCCTTCACAGTCCTACCGACACTGCTACCACAAGGAGCCCTGAGTAGATTTAAGTAAAGATTAACTTTGTCCAGAGCAAGACTTGGCAGGAAAAAACAACTTCCTCTCCTTGCACACAAGCAGCCACTGGCACAGCCACAGCGTTCTCCATCAATAGTTTCACTTTTACACCAACGAGTTTGATGGACTTGATGGACAAATAATGACCTGGAACCTGCCAAATATTACTATTAGAACATAGCCAGGGGGCTGGAGTTAAAAAAGTCACCCAGACTGTCATGACCAATACGTGTATGTGTGTGTATGTGAGTGTATGTGTGTGTATGTGTGTTGGTGATCTGTCCAATCAGCTGAAGGACATCGTTTGTCACTGCCTCCTAATTTGCATATGAGTGTTTTCCGATCTGCCACCAACACGGTTGAAGGTTAAGACACAGCAAACAAGGATTGATTGGGTTTGAAGAAAATAACTTAGATTACTGCTTGAAAACGTTACATACAGGAGTCATATTGTCACACACACGTTCACCCTGCGCCTCTGAGAGTCAACGATTTGCAGAGCCACAAGGATCCTGTAGTGTATTTTGAGTCAGTCCCACAATAGGCTCGCAGCAGTCGCTGTGACACGTGTTTCACGGTGTTCGGGCAGACCAGGATTACATTGCTCAACGCCCCCGGTGCTGTTTTGATTTTTTTAAAAACCACCCATTTAGTTCATTTCCCCGTCGGCTATCAGAGCCCACGTTCGTCAAAGAAAAAAAAAGTGTCGGTGAGGAGCACAGAGGAGCAGGAGCAGGATCCCACTGATCACGTGACCAGAGATTTGACCGACGAGACGATGGCGGAGGATTTGAAACTGATAAAGTTAACTTTTGGCGTGCAGCCGTGCGGAGGCGTGGAAACCTGCGACCACCAAGACGTCCCGCAGTAAAGATCAAAGCGAGCTCTGTCGTTGAATATCTTTTCTTGGAAACTCTCCTGTGCAATCGATAACATCGGCGTTGTCACGAGTTCATTAAGCGTGGTGACTCTGTCCCACACACACATGCCTCCATGAATACTCACTGGAGCACCAAATGAACGTTAATCCGTGGCTGAAAATAGTCCCCAATAGATGCACTATTTTCTCTTCTTTGAGTGACGTTTACTCAGAACTACATTTCCCAGCTGTTTTCGGAGATTATTTTAGCCGTTTAAGAAAACTAAACTATATATTCACAACCTGTTTAGGAAACAATGGGCTTGGGAAAGAGGGCCACATTATTTAGAGAAGTTAGTTTAGTTTTTTTCATGGCATGTGTAGACAATAACAAGAATATACAATATTGTCAGCCTCACTCTTTTCAACCAAACAACAACCACGGGTCTGCAGGGCGAACGCCAAACGGCTTCCAGGGTTTTACCGCTATGAATTGATGTACTCGACTTATTGATTTATTAATATAAAACATGCTTTGTTTCAAAGTTCATTCTTGATCTTGGAAACAGCACTTGACAAGACAATCTCACCTTGATCATAATTAAATGAACCTTGTGATTGTCTTTGTTTTTGCTCATTTGTGGCGTCTTTCCTGATTGAAACACAACCCGCGCGGCGCCTCGGTGTTTGTTGAAATTCCTTTTCCCGGAAACTGAAAGGTGTTTACCGGCCTGTATATCACTGGTTTTGTTCGATTTTTTATGCTTTAATTATTTATTTTCCAGCTAAATCCTTATGAGAACAGATCTATCGCATCAGATATCACACACAGTTATAGATCAATTGATCCTGGGGCGAGCTGTAACAAATTATTTGTGGCAGCAAACAGCATTCCCCTCATGGCTGGATGATTTGAGTGCTAAGCCGCTTAGTGAACTGCATCACACACCGGATACTGCGCCTTTCAGAAACCGTACAATTTACAGTTTACACTTCTTTAAACCTATTACACCGTCATGCTGATCAGTGGGTGCAGGTGTCAGCGGTGATAAGATGTTGGTTTCATTGAAGACTTTTAGCTCCAAATAAAAGAAACGCAAGCTCTGAGGACGTCTCAGCGTTAAGTGGCGTACAAAGAGTGAACTCCGACCTCTCTGGGTGGCGATGATGGTGATGTTGTGCCAGTGGTCGCGTTCCCGGTCCAGCTCCATGGCTGTGGTGATGAGGCCGGTGTCGGGGGTGATTCGAAACAGAGCCTCTGGGTCTGACTGAGGATCAATGGAGAACCTGGAGAGGAGAAAGTAGGGTGGGAGGAGAAAGAGTTGCGTTAAGATGAGGAAGGGCAGAGTGAAAGGAAGTAGAAAGCCAAGATGGCAGTGGGGGGCGCAGAGTGAAAGAAGCACACAGGGCAAGTGTGTGAGGGAGTGATAAGGAAGTCTGCTTTCAAATGGCCAAAGAATTAATATAGGGAGATTATCGCGGCTGATAGGAGTTCTTTTGAAGTGCCACCGATTATCTAAATATCTCTATGAATATACCAAGTATCATTCCTCCCCACACATTCACTCTCAGCACTTTTGCCCGTATTAATTGGGACACGGTTTTACAGGCAAATCACTCGCCTCCCAGAGTAAACCTACTGCAAACAGAAGGACCTCAAAAACTTATGTGGCTACGGTGGGAACAAGGAAAAACTAAGTAGGCATTTGGTTGGCTTAGATTTATTTGGTTAGTTCTTACTGTCGGGAGCGAAGCTTGAATTTCAATCCAAAAAAAAACGATATATTCCTTGCTTAAAACAATCAATATTTAAAAACAAAAGCAAATCCTATCCTCTAAAACATTAACTAAACAGAGAAATGAAACTCTCAGCACCAACATGGGCTGGATTTTTCATTCAGCATTCACATGTTTGGGATATTAGATATTAGAGTTAGATAAGATATGCTCAGTATAAAGCTACAGCCAGCAGCTGGTTAGCTTAGCTTAGCACAAAGACTGGAAACAGAGGGAAACAGCTAGCCTGGCTCCATCCAAAGGTAACAAATATACAGCAGCACCTATAAAGCTCATACATTTTCACCTTATCTCAACATGTACACACATAAATCCTAGCTACATTTTAATATTCTTAATATTCTATATGCTATATGAGGGCAGAGGACTATTACTGCACCTGATATTATTGGTAAGACCAGTGTCCGGGTCTACAGCGCTGACCCGGCCCACAGTGCAGGCAGGCGGGCAGTTTTCAGATACGTCCATGTGGTATCGGGCTCGGGAGAACCTCGGAGGCTCGTCCGCATCCAGCACTGCTACTCTGATGGAGGCGCGGTCCTTGAAGGGGCCTCGACGCAAGAACCGAGGATCCACTATGGGGTTGAGGACCTCCACGGAGAAGGAGTAGGAGCTCCGGCTCTCATAGTCCACCGCCTTGGGAGGACAATGGAGAAGGGTGAGTTAATTGGGTTAAAAGTATTTAATATAGAAGCATATAATCATCTAAGGTTTTAGAAGTGCACTGTGAAATAAGTTACGGTGACACTTTTGTAGTAGCAGGAAATTATGCAAATGTCACTGTTTTGATCCAAATTTTTCAATCAACATTTTTTTCACAGATGACATCAAAAGCAGAGAGATGGCTAATAATGAATTATCCCAACAGATAACAGCTCGCACGGGCTGGAGAATAGTCACATGCAAAATGATTTGGAGGGAATAATACCACGGCTACCTTACGTAGTGCGGTGTTTGGAGTTTCCAAGTGGTACTTTGAAGGTTGTTGTGGGTGGATGCTTTAGATGGTGGGTTTGTGTGAAGTAGGAAAAGGCATTCATGAGGTGTTGATGTTACAGCATTGCCAATGAGGTTCCTGATGCTCAAAGACTTGAGCGGATTCTTGAGAGCCCCGACAATAAAGTAACTACATGATTTGACGTCGGTTTTGATATTGCCGAGAGTTGATGTTGGGTTCTTCTTGACATGCTAAGCCTACAGGACGTGTAGTATATACCCTGTAGGCTTCACTGCCAAGGGAGTTGAATGTTGCTGCTGTATTCGTAGGAGTTGTGTAAGATTAGCGCCGCTATCTACACGCGGCACAGATGGATGGAAGCGTGAGGTGCTTGGGATATTTGCATTGAATGTTTTATGTAGCTCCAGCATTGTTTGCTGCTGCAAGTGTTGGCAACACACTTGGAACTGTGTTGGTGGATACCTGGCAGGTAGCGTGTTTTCTAATGTTACAAACATGTTGGTGGGAGAAATTTCAGACCTTGTGAAACATTGTGGGAGTGAAACTTGGGCAAAGTTGTTTTTTGTGAAGGTGCAGAATGGATTTGGGAGTTCTCTCTCGCAATGTCAACAACGAGTTGCCACGAGCGGTAGATTTTCCTACGCCGAAACTGAAACCACAGCTTCTTCTCAAGAATGTGCCCCTTGTTTAGAACATCATCTCCATCACCATGGCGACTCTGCTATCACCATGGAGACTCGTACCTGGCTGTGAGAAGCGTTAAAAAAAAAAAAAAATTCCTTTGTGTCCATGCATCCAAGCAGGTAGAAGAGATTTCATTTGGGATAACGGCTCAGGCCCCAGTGATTGTTTGTTACAGTGAAGTTATGAAGCCTATTTGTCTGAGGTGTCCGTGTGATTGCACGCCGCACTCCCACCAGCGGGCCGGCTCTGAAGCGAAGAGATCGCCTCTGATCTGGTTTGTCCAGATGATTGTAGGCCAAAGGCACACACACACACACACACACACACACACACACGCGCGCACACACACACTGACATACACCTGCTGTTGATTACATTTCAGAAGTGC
>CALSCE010009779.1:926279-944945 GCA_943593645.1 Bovichtus variegatus | reverse complement strand
CCCCCCCCCCCCCCCCCCCCGCTCTGCTCAGTCTCCCACCCACCTCCCATCTGACACATCATTTTAAAGGGAAGACGAGCACCGCAGCATCCTTCTCCCGTCTTTAAATGAGCAACCGCGTCTCTTTGCAGCTCTTCTTCCCTTCATTCCCCACAGTTTAAACGCAGAGCCGCAAGGTCAAGTGTGTTATATCGGTGTGTGTGTGCCACAGTAGATCTCTCTCTGTGGTTTACTGCTGCTTGTGTAGGTGTGGGCCTCCGTGCTGTGTATCTCTTCCTGCCTCTGTGTGTGTGTGTGTGTGTGTGTGTGTGCATCTTAGATCAACTGTTAAAGAGATTCAGCCTACAGCAGCGAGATGACCGGCAAGGTCAAGGCCGACTCTGTGGCAACACAAATTGTTCCGCTCAGAAATTCCTTCCTTCTCCGGGGGCACACAGATCATCTCTTCCCCTGTTAAAATTCTTCACGGTTTTGAAAAGCCGCCTGACTCCGGAAAAAAAATGGACGCCAGGGCCTGTTCGTTTTTAACACCCCCGTAAACATGTGCGCGCATGCATGAAGAAAAAAAAAAAAAAAAAAAAAAAAGGCGGTTTTATTTAAATTCTTTCATTTCTTTTAATTTGTTTAACAACGTGGAAACTGAGGGGGAAGCTTAACGCTAATTTAACGCTTTGTTTGTTTTTAATTCTATTAGCCTATCTTACATGTTTTTCATTAGTTGTGCGTGGATTCCCTGCGCGGCTAAATCCCTTTTAACCTATTCAAGTCGGATCTTTTTTATTTATTTCTTGTCCCGTGAAGACTACGGCGCAGCACGCCCACCTGACACAAAATCCCTACGCCGCTGGAGCTACAGCTGATTTCAATTTCAAAACATTTCTTTAACAAACGCTGCGAGCCGCCATGCCTTGCAGCAAATACTCACATACTCACTATATGTTCTGCCATATGTATGAAATATTTCAAAAATGAATCCACATGACTCATTGTTTTTATTTAATATTTCACCCATAGCAGTCTAATCTATTTCTCTGCCTCTCCTGGAGCCTTTGTTGAGGGATTAAAACGGCACAAAACGGCATGAAGGAGGCCATGTTGAAATACTAATTGTACGTTTTGTTTCCGTCTTTGAGACGCAGTGGGAGGAATCCTGTGGGTTGGAGGTGTTTACTGTATTTGTTTACATGTAATTTTATCGCCGGTCGCCTATCGCATGTGGAATTGATCGACACAGCATGTTCTTTGTCTTTCTTTCCTCTCTTCCCTCCCTGCGCTCACTTCTTCATCCCGTCTTGTTGTTGCCATGCTGCATCCCTCCATATCTCTACGCTTTCGTTTTCGCTCTCCTTTTTTATAATTTCTTTTCTTTCTCACCTGCTACCTACTGGATGGGTATTCCTACCTCCCTGTGCCTCTCAGTCTCTCGCTGTGCTAATTTCTCTCTGTGGCTGTCACTGATTTTGCAGCTCTTGCTGTCTCTGCATCTCTCTTTGCACGTCTCCCTGGCTGGTTGCTTCTATGCTCTTACTCTCTTGTTACACTGCACTCTCTGCTGTCACTGCCTCTGCAGGACCTCGTTTTAACACTCCTCCCTCAGTGCTCCCGTCTTCTCCCCCTTTCTCCATCCCTACTCTTTTCTCCTCATTCCTTGGTCCTTGCCTTCGATTTCTTTCTTTCTTGCATCTCTTACCGTATCCACTCGTCTTGCCTGCCTCTCAGCTTCTCTTCAAAGGAGCTCATCCAGGTTTGGAAATTTCTGCTTTACACACCACCTCCAGGTACGGATTGTTTTTAACGAATCCTACAAACCCAAGGCTGAGAACTGACACCGTGATGAATTCAAACACACTCCCCATATGCAAGGCTACCTGACTTCGAGAACACACACCACACACAACAACACACACACACACACACACCAATACTTTGAGTACTCAGACGCTCACCAGTAAAAACAGCCCAAACTCACAGCTTCAGTAATATGGGCTTTGGAATACAAATAGCAATTTTTTTTTTTTTTGCCAAATCACTGTTATTTTGTTCAGATTGTCCCTATTGTATGAAAACAAGCCATCTGCAAAATGGGAAGATTTCAGAAACTTTAGCTACATTTTTGATGAGTTTTCAAAGGAGTTTGGAGACTTTTCTTCAACTTCAACTTATCCGAATTTCTTTAAAAACTGCCACAGTTTGAAGAAATATTCTTCTCTGTAAAGCGGTGAAACACAGTGTGCTGGGAATTGTATAATACAGGATGACCCCCGAATTACAAACCTGCATCATATATATTTGATATGTATTTATATATATGTATTGATCAAATAAAGTAGATAAATCCCATCACAATAAACATACATGTTCTGGACATACAAGCAGAGACTCTCCACTCTTGTTAAATGTTAAAACACCCGGTGTAGCACATACGGTGCACAATAAAGCACCTAAGCGCACGCTCTCTTGACTGACACGCCGATGCTGACAGCATTATTAGAGACACACGTGTCTTTACTCAAGTGTGTGAGGCTCATTTGAAATGAAAGCATCATATCTCAGATGTGCCTCCCGCACCAGGCCCCTCTCAACATTAAGTCTCTCCGGAGACAGACAGGTATGAACTAGTGCAACCCACACTGGTAATGAGTTAGTGTCAGCAGCCCCCCCCCCCTCCTCCAACCATGCAAACGCGTCTTCATGAGAATGTGATTATTGGAGATGACAGGCAGCTTAGGGAATGTTTGAAATTGAAATCATCTAGTATTACACTAAAGGGAACGATTAGTCAGCTGAACTCTGGGATGGAAAGGCAGCGCCTCATTGATCCTCTGTGCACGCAAATGCTCCGCGCGGAAAAACCCTTTGGTGAAAGGCAGCAGTCAAAACACCTTGACTAGTCGGAGCATCCTCGCTGCAAATTGCAGTCAACTCAGCCGCCGCAAAAACATTTGCATCTGGGCGCGCCATGCTTCGTTTGAGTTTCGCGCGGATGCTTCATTATGTCTGCTGTAAACAGATGGAAATATTGATAAAAAAAAAAAAAAAAAAGGTGGAGGCTGGTTCACAGTGAATTGAGCAGGAAATTCATTTGTCAGAAAGCCATCAAACTACTCTCATCTAGGGAGTCAAATAAAGAGAAAAGGTGAAATGAATATAGATCACCTGTTTAAAAAAGGCTGCTGAGAGATGGATCATTTCAGATCTCATAAGCTCATCCAGTGTCTTTGTGTATATCCGGGTAATTCCAGGTTAATGGGCTTAGACAACATGTGTCGTTAGCTATGCTTTGACTCACAGGCAGAACAAAACTCTGCCCACGTTACCTGTGTCATCGCCTCTCCTCCTCCTCATCATCTGCTCTTCTTCTCCTCTCCTGCACTTCTTCCTTTTACCTTTACAAACCGGAGCCTCTCCACACGTGCTCGCTCACCCGCTCCCTCATCGGGGCATGACATCCGAATAACCCTGCATCCGTGTCATCTCACCTTGTTGAGCGTGATGACCGCCTCCTGGTTCACTCCGGTGATGTTGAACGTCTCCCCAGTCTCCCCCTCCAGGATGGTATACTCCAGCTTGGCGTTCTCGCCGAGGTCGGCGTCGGCCGCCGAGATACGCCCGATCTCAGCCCCCGGGATGGCCAGCTCGGAAACGGAGAAGGACCACATACCTGGTAGAGACACATGAGCGCGCACATTAGGTCTATGAAGGTCTATCACTCTTTGACGCTTAATTAGCGCCGACGCACTTAATGTAAACATTAAACGTATCATTTTGTCTTTTAAACTGTTTTCAAATTGCTGTTTCCCACCTGCGCCGAGCCAATATTTGCAATTTTCTATTCAGATAAGACGGCATTTAATTTAGCAGAACAGAGGATGAAGGAGAGAGATAAAAGGAGGGAGGGAGGCTCTGCATTCAGGTGTTATTAAAAGCCCAGTAAAATACAGCCAGAAAACCTGCTGTGAAAAAACAAAAACGAAAAACAGAGGAGATAAAAGAAAAGCAAAGACGCTCCGGCTCAAAACATTTGAACTTGACGACATGAGCCGCGTCCACTTCTTCAGTCTCAGACTTCATCAAGCTAACAGGCTGTTTTACGTGCATCATGTTTAAACATGCGGGCTTAACGCTTCGTGCCGGGTCCATTAAAGCAGCACGTTATTACAGTGTTTCTGCTGCCGCTGCAGTTTACATATGGAACATACAGTAAGCTTTTGAGCCACCCGATGCATCGCCCTGATGAAAATACGGACTACATCTGTGGACTCGCAATACTGCATAAAAAGCACACATGCACACATAAATTGTATAATATCCAGCAACCACTTTATGTCATCCTAACACACACACACACACACACAGCGTCCGCCAGCTGCACTGACAAGAGTAAGTGTGGTGGGAAAGATAGAAATTGAGCGAGGGAAAGGGTGAGATATCACTATTTGGCTGGCACGCACAGAGCAGACAGGCTCATTCAAACAGAGCTGTTATCTGCTCAGCTAAAGCTAAGGGAATCAGATAGACCTGTAAATGTGAGCGAGAACAACATCGCACAAACACATTGGGTTGACAGAATAAAAGATAGCCAGCACTTCAACAAGGCGGTATCTGGGCCAGCACACTGTCAGATGAACGCTGTAAATCTGACAACATCACAGCGAGAGCAGAATGTGAGGTTATTCCACTTTGAGGATCAGGATTACAGTTCACACGTCAGGCTGGCATCAAGCAAAGTCATCACGCGTGGGTGTTTGATTGTTGTCTTTTTAAAGTCTTCATTATTATTATTCTTTTTTTTAAAAGCACACAGGTTTCTCACTCTAACAAGTTATGTACCTGAAGGACAAAACATGAAAGCATGCATCATTTCCTGCTTTTCATAATCCTTCACCTGCACAGGAGTCAGAAGAGGAGTTCTTAGTAAGTAATATTTATTAAATTCATTATGTTTTCTGTGTATGTGTTGTCCCATACATGCTTAGTGGCTGCTAACATTTCCTCTGCTGGAGAAATGTTGAATTCTTCATTTTTATTTTTCCATTGAGCCTAAACATCGGCAAAACAAATCCACAACTATAGAGTGTAAACTGCCCCCCGGCTGCTAAAATGACCTCGATGTTCTCTGTGGTGGCTCCGGTGTCAGAGTCCACCAAACCTTTCCCTTAAAGGCTGGTCTACACAGGATGTAGGCACAGAACCAATACAGCGGTCCGCTTAAAAGGCTTCTTTTTTAATGTTTTACTCATGTTTAACTTGCACTTTACTCACGCTTTACTCACGTGTTATTCCCGTTCCACATGAGTAACTGTGACCCAAAGCATATGTTTACGTTTCAAGTCTATTTTTCTCCTGTTTTATGCGCGCAACTCCAGCACCTCTGGGCTCCGAGTGCTGCCAAAACACAGGCGACCTACTCTCAGTGCTGTGCCTGAACACATCAGGTGTAGATTCAGGGAGAAAAGGAGTGAAGCTGCTCATTGTGACACCACCCAAAACAGGCTGGAAGAGGTTTGCCAGCTATACAACAACATGGAGCTACATCATGTCCAGAAGAAGTACTTCTTACTTAAGGACGTGTACTTAATACTGAACAGGATCAGGAAAAATCCCCAAATGAGGAACCAGCATGTTATTGCTGTGGTAATAAGAGTTATTTCATTTCCATGGACAACTCTGTAAAAATACAACCAGCCAAGATGGATTTGATGGGATTAGTACACATTCCCTCTTGATCAAGATGAAACCACAGTGAATCTAATTGCTTCCCATTCTTCAATAAGCTGCCCTTCATAATAAGGCTGTTTCCCTGCTATGATCTCCGTGTTTACCTGATTGACTTTTATTAATTGCTGTTTTTATTGTCGGAGAGAAATCCTCTTCTGAATAATACTGCACAAATCAAATTCATTAGTCGTTTATTAGGGTTTTTTTCTCTCTCTGTGGCTGCTGTAATGGAGAGTTTTGCCAGCCGTTTCTAAATACAGATTACATAACAGCGCAAATGACACAAATTCGCCACTGACATTCGATCGGGATTTGTTTTTTTATAGTTACATTTGCTAACTATAAAGTGGTTAGCTGCTAGTTAGCCGCACAGTATTTCCTCTGCGCACATTACAAGCAAGCGACAGCAGCATTAAATTAAAAGGAAATGGAATCTTCTTTTATTGGTCGCACAGCACAGTTTAGACTCTGCACTTATCCCACCACAGTGTGGGGGGGGTGGTGGGGGGCGGCTGCATCGGCGCTCAGGGAGCAGCGTGGAGCTCGGGCCTTGCTCGAGGACACCGCGGCAGAGCCCAGGAGCTGAGCTGGTCATGGTGCCAGACCACACTCCACACTTGGTGCCTTCAGGGACTTGAACTGACGACCCTGCAGTTCCCATGCCAAGCCCCCACTGACTGAGCTGCAGCCACATTACGCTCACCTCCGCCTTACGGCTGTAAAGGGCCATGAATCAGCTCCATTACCATATGCTGCTCACCAGGCTGCTCTTTACCCACTCCTCCACTTCATTTACCTCCTGGTGAACAACTGCCTCCTCCTGCAGTTTACTCCAGGTGTTGCACTAGATGCTCAGTTTAACGTGTAATGTACAGGATGTAATGGCTGGATTCACAACGGGTCATTTAAGGTCACTCAGAAGACACAAAATGAACTTCCACTGTGCTGTTATTCAAAATAAGTAATGTCTCGCTAATTATCCCACACCCCTGACATCCCAGAATGAACGTTATTTTGTCATTATTGCTCATGTTGAATACTTTCTTACTCTTTATACGTTTGTTTCTCTTGAGAGTCATCACAAAAAACATAATCAAATCAATGCAAATCATTTGAATCCTGCAAGAGACAACTGTGCATGCAACACATAAATGACCTACTGTAATGTACCGTACTGTAAAGCTTCGTATGCTTTACAAACATAATGAGAACAAGTTAGATGTTGCACTTCCTGCACTAGAAAACATATTACATAATCCAGGTAGCTTTCTCCCAAAACATAATTAGTGGAAAAAATAGTAGTATATAAGCATCATTTCTAGAAAACAGGCTTGCTTCTTGTATTTATTACCTAAACTTGCAAGAAAAAATAATCAGGAAATGGTGGTTTTGTTGTTGTTTTTTGAATATTTAATCAAAAATAGATAAAAATGTCAGTTAGCAAAATAACTCTAATGCAGTATTTAATGCACAAAACCTTCTGTCACAACATTTCTTATCTGGATAACGATATACATCACGGTATAGCATGTTTTATGGTAATTCAAAAAGTAAATAGTCTATATGAAACAACCACATGGTAAAGCCAATTGTTGTATATTCAAAGTACCCTTGACAAATTAAAAGTATGTTTGGGGCAGTTGGAAGTGAAATTATAGAGAAAAAACTAAATAAATATTTCCAGCTATACACTGACTATGTTGACATGCGTGCACACAAATACAGCGTAATCACATTAAGACAATAGTGTCTGCATTCGATCAGACTTTCTGAGAAATTTGAGTTAATAGGAGCTTGTTATTATCAGTTTAGACGACGTCATTGCGTATCACGATATCTAGATATACAGTGTGCTTTCATCACGGTACGATTACGCTGACAGATATACGTCCCAGTCCTAACTGCGATGCTAAAATGTCTAAAAGTAAGTGGACATCCTAATGCTGCCACATCGTACGATCATGTTTAAGGCAGCAGTGTTGGCACTTTCCTCTTTCCACAATGGCTCCAGCACAAAGCCAGCTCCATAAAGAAATGATTTTCTGGATTTAGTGTGGAAGAACATTTGGGATGGACTAGAAAAACAGAGTGCTCGCCAGGCCTTATCACCCAGCGCCCGACCTCCCCGATGCCCCGGTGGCTGAATGGCAGCAAATCCCTGCAGCTCGGTTCCAAAAAGTCACATCTGGGTGTCCAAAATACTTTTGTGCATTTGCGCCACCTGCCAGAAGGAAACGTTATCTGGCCTAATGACACGATCGCAAAACTATTTCAGATGACTGAAACATAAGAAAGCATGTGTCACACAATGAGTGTGCCGACGCCCACGTGGCCCTGCGGGGGTCTGCCCACTGGAAGGGACAGCATGTGCCAATGAATCAACACTAAATGCCAGTTTATGTGGTGTGACTACCATGCCTACCATCTGGGACTGACAGCACCAGAAGGCTGAGACAAAGACAACTCGAACATAAACGGGAATGTTGCTAATGAGACAGCAAATTAGGAAAGTTATTTACAAGACTGCGGTTTTCTATTGATCTGCGCTATTGTGCGGTGAAACGGAGCAAAACACAACTACATGCAGTCCCCGTCATAGGCTCTCTCTCTCACACACACACACACACGCTCTCATATACACTTGTCACACACAGGGAGCGCTCACAAGGAGAGTGACAAAGGGGGTGTGATGCTGGCAAAGTATAGGCTAGACTTAGTCATTATCAGCTTTCAGCTGCTCACACAGTAGAGCAGCTGGCAACACGAGTCATACATCATTTCCACCTGTGATGGACTGGGAAAAGAAAAAGAGCAATCCAGCAGGAGGAAGAGGGAGAGAGGGAGAGAGGGGGGGGGAGTCCAAGCTCGGTCTGCACATAAAGAAGCTCAAAAAGCAGCACAGGTCCCTGATAAAATCACACATGAGATGATAATAGAGAGTGACTCAGATCCGTCTTCTGCCTTTGTTCGCACAGGTAAAGCCATTAGAGCGGACTGTGAAGAAACAGCATGCACTCGCCAGTTCAACGCTTCATGTCCCACTAATGCAGGTGCCCCCCACTGAGGCGGCCATAATTGTGCCACGGAGAAAGAATCGAAAGCTCTTCCTTACCGCGTGTGAACCCGACTTCACAGACAAAAAGTCACTTTCTTCACGTGTCATTCTCACCTGCCTCATATCACCCACAGCAAACTATGGGATTTTTATTTGCACTGTGTAGTAATAGTGCTGGCTGGCTGGGGGATTAGTTGGAATTGGAAGGGAAATGACAGGTGGTGGGTGTTAATTATGCAGGGTGTGGTTTAATACAGGTTTAAAAGTGCAGGGGGAGAAAAGAAAGAAAAAGAAATTGACAAATTGCTGCATGTAGAGGAGAGGGAGACTGGGGATGATCTGAAAGACGAGGGGGCGACTGTAAAAAAAAAAAAAAAAAAAGGATAGATAAGTGTTAAATGAAAGAGTCAACGCGAGAGGGACTGAGAGGAAAGCGAGGGGTGAAAAACCAGCAGGGAACCACTTTTTGAAGACAAGTGCACACCTGTGGGCCTGTGCTGTAAAAGCACTCGCAGAAAAGAGCCGGGGGGTGGAGTGAGAAGGAGCAATAAGAGTGTGTGTGACTCCGCCACGTCTTATCTGAGGCAGAGTGTTTCTCGTTGTGGTGGTGGAAGGCGTCGAGTTAGGGGAGTCATTATAAAAATGTCTACTTGGCTAAAGCGCACGCACTGGTTTTGAAAATGGCCTGAATAAAATCTGCATCCGTTTAGAGGGGGGAGTCTATCACACAGGCACTCACACTCAAGAGGGCTTAAGGGAAAAGGCCAGAGAGACGGAAGGGAGGATCAAGGCGGGGAGAGTGTGATTTAGGTCTCATCACGAGTGTTAGAGGCACAGAGAGGAGGGGGGGGGTGATATTTGATGCAGGGATGAGAGGCGGAAAGAGCATTTGCTGTATCGGCAGAATTTTTATTCTTCCCAAGCCACTACAGGGTTAAATTAAGACTGCGTGCAGTGGAAGCGACGCCTTCTATCGCAGTGCTAATAGGGTTAATAATGAAATAGTGTGGATCTTTTCCTTCACGGGCTCCAGGGCAAGTGGTATAAAACACTGCATGTTGCTGTTTAACTTGTGCATAGAGGCAGGCCATTAGCTATAACTGTGCTCTGTTCTAATGCCGTATGGAGTAGGAGGATGCCTGAGTGTGTGTGTGTGTGTGTGTGTGTGTGTCCATTAGTCCATTAGTCGGTGGATGTCTGTACTTGCATGTCGGTGTGGGCGAACACAGATGCCTAAAGTGCGTCAGTCCTAAATCAACCTTTAAGGGCAGGATGAAGCAAAGCAAAAATGCACGAGTAACTTAAATAATGGCTGCTCTCCGCAAAACAGCTTCGTTGTAATGTTCTTGGAAGTCGTATTTTGAATCTAAATGAAATCCAAGGTTATGAACAGAATGTGTGCTCAGTGATATTAAGTGGCTAAAAAGCTTCACATGCACTGACTCTAGAGGGTAGTGACAAAGACAGAGTGACAGAGTGCTCGCGCTGGTCGGCTCAATGACTCAATGACTGATGTGACCAAGTGAACGTGGAGTTTGCGGCCGGCTCAAACCAGTTAGACTTGACATTCACTTCCACCTGCGAGATATTTTGAGAGAGAGAGAGACACAGAAATGAACAGCGAGAGCTCAAAGGAAGAAGGAGACAAAAAAGGGAGACGTACGATACGGGCCGAACCACGGAGGACTGTGAGTGAGAAGGAGAAAGAGACAAAGAGAGAGAGCGAGATGTGACTGAGAGCAATGTTTCCGGCAGTGATTTTACTGTCTATTCAAGCAGAAAGCACTGAACTTTATATGAAATATTAATACAGAGGAAGAGAAACCGAGGGATGGAGAAAATAAAAGGATAAAAAGCATGCTGTTATTAGCCACCTCCATTTTAATTAAGTTCCTCCTTTCATTTAATTTCCTCCATCTCTTATTTGGGCTCCGAAGATGTAAAACGTAATTGGAAAATAACAATTATTAGAAATTACTGCCTATTACCTAATTGTTGAAGTTATCACCGTTATCATTATTACTCTTTGCCACCACAGCCGCACATCGGAGCCAGATGGAATTAGTCAAACTGTTTTAGGAATCAAACACTCAATTTCCCCCCAGAACGAATGCAGAAGGTCGGGTTTAATTAACACGAGGTGTTGTCCCAGCCTGAAGGTGCAGACTGGACATGGATGTGCTGAGATGAGACAAAAAGCATCAACGTATGAGATTTAAAAAAAATAAATAAAACATCCGAAGCTGCACGAGAAGAACCAAGAAGACTTCAACAAGGCCTAAACTGAATACTCTTGCAGGCTTGTTTGCGTAAAGTGATTTACACTGATTGAATACATCATAAGATTATGTGATGCCAGTGGGTTTGGGTAATGCAATCAGGGCCTGTATTTATCAAGCGTCTCAGAATCACTCCCAGGTGTCGCGCTGAAATTTAACCTAGGACTCAAAACACTCCTACCTCAGAGTGGAGGCTTGAGTTATTTATGAAGCGTCCTACTCTCTCGCAGCAGCGAGGACTATTCTCTGAGGGCGACACTCTGAGCTGCACCACAGAATTTATGAGGACGATTAGTTTCGCTAATAGTTGCAGAGTGACATATAACAGTGGAAAAATGCAAAACGCACTCATCTAGCTAAGTCATTGAGGTTATAGGGCTCCATCTCCATTATCTACACTCGCGTGTCAGAACTTTTCCTATGATATCTTACGGAAACTTATTCCTCATTTTTTAGACCAATTTCCAGGCAACATGTGTCAATTTCTGCTCGTTACATGCATGCAGTCTTTTTAAAAATAAATGTACGTCTTCACGGGAAACAACGTGGTTTGGGTTGAAGTCACTTAAGTGTGTGAGGCACTCACACACACACACACACACACACACACAGTGGTCTCCTCGTTGAAAGTCAGTTGTTTTTGGAAACTTTCAACTTTGACGCTCTTTTTACTTCCTGGTTCATTATGTTGATTATGTAGGAATCATATATATATATATATATATGAATTACAGTGCATTTCTTTTCGTGGTTCTGAGTACACACAGTGCATGAGAACATCCTGCACGGGGCCAGAGGAAGAGAACACCCTGGACAGGCGTGCCGCAGGGCTAACACATAAACATCCACCTAACCTGCATGTATTTGCACTGCGGGAGGAAACATACAGCCTGCCGGTGCAAACACATACTCCTCTCGCTGTTAGGCGACAGTGCTAACCACTGCACCGCAAAAAATACGATGCAAACATTAATAAACAGCTAAAATATAGTGGCATTTACCAATACGCTTTAATGCTGTTAGAAAACACTGGCAATGAGTGTAAATGCAATTTAAAGCAGCGATTTGACTTAGCTGTGTCTTCATGGTTTTACAACGCCTATTAGAGCCACATCTCGCCTGCCTGCATTGTGTAATATTACACATTCAGCAATTATATTTCTCCGCTACTTCTCCTGTTATGTGCCTTTATAGGTGGTCCTTATAAATGATTCATTTCTTACACACAGTGTAGATGAATATATCTCACAAATATAATGCAGCTTTTTCCAAACCTTCACACTGAGTGGAGGGGAAATGAATGAATCATTATCTGAAAAGCGATCAAAGTTAGTTTTGTTTTTTGTTGTTTTTTCTGCAGAAATCTCTGCTTCTTGTTGTTGAGAGTTAAAAAGCTACTTTTCTCTGTGGCCGTGAGGTTGCGAGCTCTGGGGTTTTGTGCACACACGCTTTCTCTGGCATCCCGCCCAAAATCAGTCAAACAATAATAAGATTAATATTTCACTGTCATGCATTGATGTCCCTCCTCCCACCAAATGGTGCTGAATGTCTCACCCCCCCATCCCCTGACAGGTGAGGACTCTTAACTCTCCTTAAAATCACATCGAGGAAATACTTTGACTCCTAAAAGTAGAGCCAACAATGTGTCACACTGAGACACTTGATAAACACGTGGCCAGTCCATAACGTGTCAGAGAAGAGAAGAGGATCTGCACAGAGAATAAAAAGTACGACTGTTAAAGCATGATTGAGATGACATTAATCTGATCTGCATTAAATAATCAAACAGTCGCTGCAGTGCATTACAGTGATACGTCTTCAGATAAGTCAAAAAGAACTGGAAGATAATTTAGTTGTGGCTCTACCCAAGAGAGTAAAGTCAAACTGTTTTCATTGCAATCATCATCATTTCATACATCTCAAACTAACATCAGATAATGGTGGCAGGGAGATAACACTATGAATATAAATGTACAGTCTGCGAGCTGCATAAATATGTCATTTGCATTGATATAAATAAATAGATTTGAAGCAGTTTATGTGTAACAGATTACTTTAGGAATCTAGCCTCCCCCTCTCTGCCGTTGTGGGGGTTTTATGCAGAGCAGCGCATGCTCTGCATTCATGCACTGTAGCAAAATGAGCCTGGTGAGAATTGAACCCGTAATTGCAAGTGCAGCAGTTACAACTTGTGAAACCACACGGGAGCCTTCGTACGGCTCTAGAAAACAATGACAGTGCAGGTGCACCGCTCTCGACTATGTTAGGGGGAGAAAAACACGACTTACAGGAAAAGTCTAGACGGACGTTTTTCATTTGAAGTGCGGATGTTTCCTCTCCACCTTAAGTGGGTGCAACAATGAATACTTTGGTGCTGTGATAAGACTGTGCTGACTTCAGAAGGTTATACTCAGGACAGGCCTTCAGCATTTCATTCAGTCTACACGCTTGCTTTCCTCGCCATCACGCGTCCTTCCTCTTGCCGTTCTCATTTCGCTTGCATCGACCAACAAGCCACCTCTGCTTATTTGCAAGATATTAAAAACAGCTGGAAGCCAGACAGATTCCCTTAAGGCCCTGCGGGGGCCATCTTGGCATCACTCTTGGCGTCTCCCAAGAGTTTACTCGATGTCACTTTGGCTCACAGGATGATCATTTGTTTCCCCAATGTGTTGAAGTACCTGTGAGTATGCAGCACTCAGTTTGGTCTTTCTGCCTTTCTGTTCTGTAAGGGATGGGAGCGCAGGGCTGAGGCGATTCGTTTTGCACCCCTGCGGCAGAGTAGTTTACCCACCGCCGTTTTACTGACAGAGACTGCATAGTGGATGGAGCTGCGACGCATATCTCAGGGAGATGACGTGCTGGCCCACTTCCAGCTTTGGTTTGAGGGAGCCCAGGGAGAATCAGGTCAAGAGCGGGGAGAGGGCAGGAGGGGATGGCGGAGACCTCTGGGAGCATGTTCAGTTGGCTGCTCAGGGATGCTCGGAGGGTTAGGTGGGGATTGTACATGTTCAGCCGAGTGGACATCGGTGTAGTTCCTCAGTGGCGGGGGATAAGGGAGAGACTCTAAAAGAGTGTTCTTTTCTGTCAAACTTCTTCCCGAGGATCAATTTGATGGGCCCGAGAAACAGGATTTTCACTTGTGTATACCAACACAAGAGGCAGCCTCGGTGAAAGAAAGGAAAAAACTAAAAAAAAACTGACGTGAGACAGCTAGCACTGGCACGCCACACCCCGTTGAGGATGTGCCGCTCACAGTCCAGCGACTCCATTCATCAAGCCAGACAGAGAGAAGGAGCGCGCGAGAGGAGAGGAAGAAAGAAGAAGTAAACAGAGGCTGAAAGCTGAAAGGTACCGTTGCAAGACAACAGCAGAAGGATTGAGTGCTCGGGGACGACAGCAGGTAAAGGTAGGTATGCACAAAACAGACAGGAAGCGAGGAAGGAGTGATGGAAGGAAGGAAAGCAGGGAGCGGTTTAGACGCTGCTGGGAAGGTTCCCATTAACATGGAAATCACTTCCTCTTCCCCGACTCTCTATGGCTCACTGATGGCTGGGCAGAAAGAGAATGGCTTTAGCTCCTATTATTCTGCGTGAGGGGGCACACTGCCAGGTCAGATGAGAAAGTAACAAAATATAAAGAAATTGGCAAGACAGTCTCTCTGCGCCCTGTCTCCCAGCCTTTCCTGCGGGTTCCCTACGAGAAAAGGACCTGGGCATTGCCCAGAAAGTGTGATGGATTCACCTAATTTCAGAAGGCCAAGCTTATAGACTTGGAAAAGAACAAGAAACAGGGATTGAAAATGGGCCCATTTGGGGGGGTTTTAATGAAGTTTTAAATTTCCCTGTTTTTCCTCTGTGATGGCAGGTGAAGTTGTGAGAATGGAGAATTCTCTTAGTGCGGAGTATTTAAGACCCTCTTGGGTTTCCATAAAGCTGGATTGCCTGCATGTAGGTCTATTGGAAACATTGTGTTGTATAGGGCGATTACTGCACGATGAATCTGTCCTCACAGGCTCTTTTGGCTGCACAGGATTGAAGAAGAAAAGCCCATCGGGGGAAGCGCTGCCCGCAGATTTCTCACAGGCGGCGCCAATTTGGTGTGTCTCGAATGTCAGTGCAAAGCCTCGTTTGTTTGTTTATGTATGTACGCACAAGAACAAGAGAGAGCGAGAGAGAGAACAAAAAGGCCACAACGCACGAGTCCGACTGACCCTGCTACTTCGACACTCGTGGACACACATACACACACACACACACACACACACACACACAGTTAGTTGGCTGCAGCAGTATCCAGACCCACGCAGGGTAAAAGCCTTGAGGAATCTATCCAAGCAGAGTTCTTGGCTCCAGGGCACTGCAATGGCAGGCCTAATTGTGCGGTGTGTTATGAGGGAGCCATTTCAGGAAAGGCTTTTCATGCCTCAGCGCTATCTCCCGCCCCTGAGTTTGGCTGCATATACAGATTTTGCATGTGCACTGTATGGGAGACTGTATGCGTTTGTGTGCAGAGTGAATTTTCGAAGGGTGTCTTTGAACATACATAATCAGCTGCATTTGTAGCAATAAATCACATACAGTCCACCCAGCCTTACACTTTATTGCCTTTCAAGTATACATGCATATATAAACAGACACTGAAATATATCAGGCTGCGTCATGGCCTCTAAACACAACAACCTGCTTCATTCCGCTGCCCAGCATCATCCCTTCAGCTCTGTGTGAGATGAAGTGATTCTCAGCGAGCCTGATTATCACTGTCGCTGTAAAGAAATTAGCTTTGCTCCCGTTCCCCCCCCTCATCTCCCCCCCCTCCATCCCGCCGCCTCCCTCCTCCCTCCTTCACGCATTGGTGAACTTGCCCCCAGGACTCGCTTTCATGCATTCTAAAGAGCGCCGGCTTCACGTCTTTATCGTTGCCAGTCCAAACAATGGCAGACGTCAGCGCGTGGGTGGCGATCATTGGACAGGACGACAGGACGTGGGCGTCCGAGTTGGACCGGATTGGCCGCCGCGCGTTACCCTCAACTCTGATGAGCCCATTGCTAGTCCGCAAACGCACATTAGTCATGCCATTTAACTAAATTCATTATCGATGCCCTATTGAAGAGCACACAAGTTATTTTCGATATGCATTAGATGTTATTGAATGTGATGGGACTGCTAAATAGGACATAACAGAAAAGGATGTAGGCTGATGCCAGCGCTGGTGGCGGCTCTGTCTATATACGCAGTTGTACTCCGTGTTGGATAAGTGGGCCATTGTTATGTAGAAAGAACTATGAAAACACAGAAAAAAGGCGACTTACAGTACGTTCCTCGTGTTCTTTTAACATTAATATTGTACAGCCCATTATTCATAATTGAAGAACAGTATTTGAAGAAACTTCGGTGGTCGATATTAACCCCGGGAACGGGAGCTACCGCTGCGCAGTGAGCACAAATGTTCATTAACAATAGCTACAGTAGTTTATAGCGGGATATGTGAGAGTGGACGGTTAGACAAATGGGATTTCTCGGCACAGACACTTTCTGCCACACTGACTAAAAATGATTGTGCGCTGAGGGTGTTTTAAAACAGGAACAGATGGGAGAGAGTGTGATAAGGGACACAAGGGTACCGGGTGTGTGGAGAGCACACACTGAGAGAGTGGGAGTCAGGAATGCGTGTGTGTGTGTGTGTGTGTGTTGCAGGGAGTATACGCTGTATATGTGTGTCTCTGAGATGACAACGTCTGTCACCTCTCCGTCTCCTGGTCTCCCCCTCACCTCTGACACATCAAGTGTGCACGAAGGACCCAAATGGATGTGCACGTATAAAAAAAATAAATAAAAAAAACCCCACAAAGGTAGATTCCCACGGCTGGAGAAGAGGCTTGTGAAACACACACAGACATCACACACAGCCAATCTGTGAGCACTCTTTCTGTACTCCTCTTCGCCTCTTTTTCCGCATCTCATTCTGACTAAAAAGACATAATACCCTTATTATACCTTCTGACTTTCTCCGGTTCCTTCCCTCCCCCGCTCCCTTGTCTTGTGTGTGTGACACACACACACATAGGAAGACCTCCCCCCCTCCCCTACTCTCTTTCTCTCTCCTCCCATTCACACAGTCTCTGTTACAGCCTCACTCTCCAGGGAAATGAATTAGTAATATTTATGATGGAGCCCTCTCTGAACTATTCCCTCTATCTCTCCCCCTCTCTGTTTCATCTCCCCGGCGTATAAAAATGACACTGATCTTATCGGCGCTACCTATGTAGTCATCTGTCAGCCCATCTATCTTTCCATCCATCAAACCGCTGGGAGAGTGATGGCTCCGTCAACGTTTTTATGTGGCACCGTTGGCAAGCCAAGGTTGTTTGGAAACCACATAAAAACGGGAAGCAGCACCTGCGTCTCCGTCTGCGGACTTGTCACCCAGCAGAGTTGTAGCTGTTCAAACTCTTCTCGCAGGCAGAGCAGAAGAATCAAAAGTGTTCCGGGAGCACAAGTTATGAGGATGCGTCTGGGAGTTTCTGTGTGTGTAGTTAAACTATAACAAAGTGCTGCTCCAGCTGTCACGAGGCAATGAATGAATGTATTGCCCTTTGGCAGCCTACAGATTCATATGAGCTCCATAAAGGAGGAGCAGTTGGTGTACAGATCTCAGGGATTGGGCCACATCGCTCGTCAAATGTTGACATTTCTCAGAGAAGAAGCACAGGAAGAGAGACGTTTCAGTTTACGATACTTCCCGATAGAAAAAAAAAGGTTGAGTTAGCTCTGAGAGTTTCAAATTTTGAGGATTTAGATATTTTTTAAATAAAAGGCAGTGTGTTTTTAGTTATTCTTTTATACTTTAGATATTTTTAAAAAGGCAGTGTGTTTTTAATTATTCTTTTATATTTTAGATATTTTTAAAAAGGCAGTGTGTTTTTAATTATTCTTTTATACTTTAGATATTTTTAAAAAGGCAGTGTGTTTTTAATTATTCTTTTATACTTTAGACATTTTTAAAAAGGCAGTGTGTTTTTAGTTATTCTTTTATATTTTAGATATTTTTAAAAAGGCAGTGTGTTTTTAAATATTCTTTTATATTTTAGATATTTTTAAAAAGGCAGTGTGTTTTTAATTATTCTTTTATACTTTAGATATTTTTAAAAAGGCAGTGTGTTTTTAATTATTCTTTTATACTTTAGATATTTTTAAAAAGGCAGTGTGTTTTTAAATATTCTTTTATACTTTAGATATTTTTAAAAAAAAGGCAGTGTGTTTTTAATTATTCTTTTATACTTTAGATATTTAAAAAAAAAAAGGCAGTGTGTTTTTAATTATTTTTTTATACTTTAGATATTTTTAAAAAGGCAGTGTGTTTTTTAATTATTCTTTTATATTTTAGATATTTTAAAAAAAAAGGCAGTGTGTTTTTAAATATTCTTTTATACTTTAGATATTTTTTTTTAAAAAAGGCAGTGTGTTTTTAAATATTCTTTTATACTTTAGATATTTTTAAAAAGGCAGTGTGTTTTTAATTATTCTTTTATACTTTAGACATTTTTAAAAAGGCAGTGTGTTTTTAGTTATTCTTTTATATTTTAGATATTTTTAAAAAGGCAGTGTGTTTTTA
>CALSCE010009779.1:891038-904146 GCA_943593645.1 Bovichtus variegatus | reverse complement strand
TGAGTCTCATTGTTCTTATTTAGAAGTATTATGAATATATAAACTGTGACGATGAGTCTTATTGTTCTTATTTAGATATTAAATGTGATATAAAACTGTTATTGAATTAAGTGACTACGTCTAGTCTAGTGACCAACTACTGTGAAATAAGATGTAATATTTGTAAACTGAAGAGGAAGAGTACACCACTTCCTGAAAGGCTGAAGATCTGATTGGAGCAGAGAAGCACTAAGAGGCGTGGCCTAAGTGCCAACAAGGGGCCAATAGGAGCTGGCCCCAGCCAACCAATGAGAGAAGACTATACCTGAAAGGCAGCGGGTATAAAATATGTTGTAAACTAGAGATCTGTGAGACAGAATAACTACTGAAATATATATATTTATAATATCATCATCAATAAATACAGTTAACATGAAGAGAAGTTTCCTGAAATTGATTTCTATGCGTCTCTATTTCAAAATAAAAGAAGACGATAGAACACAGCAACAACAATGCAATAAAATCCGACAAGGCAAGAAAGACAAGCAGTCGATGATGATGTTGCAAAAACAAGCCAGAAGACATCAATCATCTAAACAACTGTCATTTGTGCACCTGCAGTATAATGTTTGTAATAAATGTTAAACCTTGAGTATATGGAGCTGTTGAACAGAGTGTAGGCACCTCATTTTTCTTTATGTGCGTTTTCAGATGTTTGGCCATTATTTTTAATCCACGCTCAGTTTTGATTTCTTTCTCCATTTCACACATTTTCTAGCCTGCTAAAAAGAAACTTATTACAGCACTATCGGCACTTTCTGTTTTTATTTCAAAGCTCCCCTTCACCACACAAGCTTCGCTCACAGACTGACTCACAGACTACAAAGCGTCTGCTTTTGAATCCCTTTATGTCGCACTATAGATATTGTAGTGCAGGGGTGCATACGTAGATAAGTAGACAGACATGTTTCTTTTGACAGCAGTAAAAAGTAATCAGACTTCGGGATCAAACAGTTTGGCTCTGAGGTTGACGCAACAAGTGCAAGGAGGAAGCAAACCTCTTGGTATGCAGCCCGCATACAGCCGCGCTGTGCAGCCGGGCGCACTCCACGAGGATCAAATATCCACGCTGCCATGTATCCATCTGGAACGCATGTTCTTACCCCAAGACATCTGTCCTCATGGGGAAAAAAGGGCTTAGGAGTCATCCATAGTTTGCTTATATTCTGTATATATATATATATATATATATATAATATTCATATTCAACGTTGAACTCTAAATGTGAGTCATTCTCCCCGAAAGCAGATACACATCTGGCAAGATGTTTATACCTAGTCGAGTGAAACCGACACAAAAACACTTTGCAGGCACAAATTTCAAGCCGGGGAACTGGCTCAGTTCCAGCACACCTTGCATCAGTGTCTCATTGCCGTAGATGAGACCCGGACCCCCCCCCCCCCCCCCCCACCCTTAAAAGTCTCATGTAACGAGTCTTTGATAGGATCCTCGCGGCAGCGCTATCTACTCAGTCGCGCGTGCTGCAAAGCGCCTTGGTAAATATTGAATCGTCAAGTAAATATTGAATCCATGATTGACTGAACAACTCAATCTGCAGACTGAGCCGCGGCGAGGAGCAGACGCTCATAAGACAGCTGATAAGATTACTAAATAGTGCTCGATTCCATCGCCCCCCCCTGCCTGCCGGGGCTCAGGTTCATTATTTTACTCTGACTTAAACAATTGAGTGCAGGAGGGGCCTTTATGTCTAGAAACGACCTTTAAGGAGGCGCATGACGGGGACCTCTGGCCACATCTTCTAACCAGTTTAGGGGTGAATTATTTAAAATAATACCCTCTTCTCTGGCAAATTCAAAAGGTTTTCCTGAAAGCAATTCCTCGTTGCTTTTAAAAGGCGAGAGTGCTCCTCAAAGTAGAACCCATTTTCGAGGAGCAGAGCGGAGTTTAAATGGAGATTAGACTACTTTTTGTACATACAAACTATTTCCTACAGGCACTCTGCGGTCATGCTCTGAATTACGATCCCAGACAGTTATTGTCGGTGCAACATCTCACTGCAATGTGAGTGCAACAACCCTCCCTGCCCTCACCCTCCTGCACGCTGCACGCTCTTTCTTCAGTCACAGAAACATCATCAGGTCACTGTGGCTGTGACATGCACTCTGCAGGATTTCTCTCAGAGTGAAAGATAATTTTATGATAATCTATCATTTCTGATTAAATTGGAGAAAAGGGTCATTTCTCGCACGCGACGTCTTAATCTCACGAAAGCGTTTCTGTGCTTCGGAGAAGAACGACTCGTGAATTTAGTTGATAAACTGTATTGTGGTTTTTAGGGGTAAACATTATCTGATACGCAGACACTGCTATACATCAGTGTCAGCAGGAAACAGGACAGTGTTTTAACAGGAATTTATAAACTCTACCCTCAGTCGGTAGAACATGAAAATCTGCAGTACACCTCAGGCATCCACCATCGACTTTTGATGGATTTTAAAGGTGTTTGCCCCAGAAACCCACTTTTCTTTTTTCTTTTTTTTTTTTTTTTTTTTGCCATGACTGTAGTAGTGGCTGAATTTATTCAGTTTCCAAGAATCTTTAAATCCTGCTACAGTAAAAAGGATTTCAGAGCGTATTGCCTGAAAAGTGCTCTATTTCTCTGAAACTGGCTGCGAGCACAAACATGGGGTGCAGGTGCAGGTGGGTGTGACCAACTAATTCTGGGTTCGTATTGCAATGTGTGAAAGAGGGTGGAACTGTATGAATGCGGAATTTGTAGGCGGAATAGATTATTCCCAGGTGGAGCCAGGGTGGGTTTGGATTTTCTTCCAATCCCGTCAGCTACTTGTCCCCTTTATAAGCCCGACAGTTTCTTATTGAGCCGAGAGAAAAAGTGCTCTACTCTGGAAAAGAGCCAATCCAAAAGCAGCAACACGAGTTGAATATGAATAGAGAGCATCACTAATAGGCAGATTATGTCTTCTTTTTATCTAGTGCAACACAAGCTGTGTCTATTTGCACTATTCGTGCTCATACTTTTTTATGCTCAATGATTAAATACATTGCGTTCAGTCAGTTATATCTGCACTACACATTTACATGCACACAATCAAGCCACAACTGCTAATACTGAGATATAAACAATAGTCTGTTTAAGCCATTTACACGATTACATAACCTGGGAGCTCCCTATAATAATAATAACAACCATATTATTATTATTATAATAACCCAAACTGTTCAGCCTGTGCATAATTACAAGCTCTGCATCTCTTAAATTAGAGAGTGCAGATGGAGGGTGTGCTCTGTATCATGCTCGCTGCTGTACGGTGTCTACAGGTATTTAATCAACAAAAGGGAAAATACCTCATACATCCTACGAGCAGCTGTGGTGACAGTGTTATTAAAAAATCACCCATTAATCCAACACATTACATATTCTGCCTGCATTGCATTTAAATTGTACTCCCATTTGCATTTGATTTTTGGGGTTTTAGAGAGGTCTGTGTGTGCACATCCGCCAACTCCAGCCATGAAATTTACTCCGTCTGGTCTGAGCAGGCGGAAACAGAGATGCAATTTCATGCCAAAAAAGAGTAATAAAATTGAACGGCACCGCCTGACCTGCCTGCTACCAACAAAAGTGCATTTGAGTGCTGCCATAAACCTTGCACAAAAAGGCATATACTGTCTGATGTAAGATGTATAATCTACACTTTGAAAATAAATGTAAATGATATGTTTCATATATTTATATCAAACTCTTAACTGGAGACAGTTAAAGGGAGGGAGAGCATGTGGCCTACATATAAAGAAACTACAGCAGAGCAAACGCCCTTGACTTTGTGCTGCTTTTAGCTTCTAACTGCCCTTTAGAAACTATATCTAGGTGTTACTATCTGGAGAAAAAAAAGCAGATCTTTGCATTCTGACTCGTGCTACATGGACACAGAGTTGTGTAGAAAGTGTGCAGAGGGGAACGCTTCACTTTCCTCCCTCGTGCACCTGCCAGCCAGTTTGCCAGATTTCCTGCGTTAGTAAATGTTTGCACAGTTGTTCTCCGAGTGCCTTCGACTTTGCAAAAGTCTTCAAGCCTAAAGTGAAACACGGCGACTATGAAATAGGCCTCTGATTAACACATCATATGGACATGCAACACCGGGTTGTTCATTCATTAGACCTAGAGCAGGTTAATCTCTGTTATTACTTAATTATAATTCAGTATAATAAGTGCTATAATTTGGAAATCGCTCGAGGCATATCGATGTCGCTTGTTTTGAATACAATATCATTTCGGCTCAATAAAATGAAACTGTCAACACTACGGCAGAACGCTGAATTGAAATGGACTGAATACAAACTAGTCGAAATGTCAGCCCATTGCACTTCACGGATGAATTTACACCTTGTGTGTAGAACTTAACCTTATATAGAATATAACACGCCAAAGTGCTGCTGATGAAAACGCACTTGAGGATCTTTACCTGCTTCTGATCCTTTACAAGAGAGTTTAGCAAAGGGACTATTTCTAATAGTAGTGTAAAATAATGTCCTGTTTACGTAGGATCCCATCCCTCATAGTGAGGAGCTCTGAAGTTTAGGATTTTAAACTGATCACGTAAATATGTCATTTTATGTACACAACTCATCTTTCCTCATTTTGTTTTGTGACACACAGACACAATCATTTAGGTGTTTTTAGGGACATGCATTAAAAAACACAACTTTGGAGAACAGGCGATCAAAATCCAGGAATTCTTTCTATCATCTGCAAAGCTCTGCTTATTATTATATTTTGATATAAAATGCGGCATTAAGACTCTACATAAACTCTCTCTCGCTCAAATGTATGTTCTGAAAACTATCCAGCTGTTGAACCTAATGAATCCTATTGAACCTACTAAAGTGCAGCAGGTTTTCTCGCCAGATTATACCCATTTAAAGCTTATTTTTGGCATTTCCGGGGCAAAAATGTAATTATAACCTTTCATTGTAATGTAATTCAAGTGGTACCCCAGGGTAGGCAGTTTTCTGAAAAGGCAAAAAGGCAAAAAAAACGTTGACTTGAAGAGTTCGAGGTGACCAGAAGAGCTGAAATGGCGACTGATTTCAGGGTTTTTGGCCTCATCCCTGCACCTCTCTGTGTTAAGGTTGTTGTATAATGGCTGTACAGCTGCAGCTGGCAACGATGCAACAATCTATGGCTACATTTACATGTTCATTGCATTTTAAATATTAGTTCATGTCACACTGGAAGTGCTTTTCATACCAGGTGTATATATTACAGTTCATCTAATAGGAGCTTTTAAACGTTTCCATCTCTGAATCAATTGGCTGGTTTAATTTAGCTGACAGTGATTGATATTTTGTATTTTTCAACATTTCCCTTTCTCCTGCACAGTTTCTTTTTGCAGGTTACCTAGACTAACAATTTAAAACTGTTGAATAAAATACCTTCAGACAATTCACCCCTCTGAGATAGAAATAATAAAACACACTGTCAAGCTGTGGTCAAGAGGGACATCCATCATTCTGCAGCTCGACAGCAGTGACTGGCTGCTGCTTTATTCTGATTAAACAGCAAACCCATAAAATGCTACAGCCTTAGTTTGTATACAGAATGTGACTGCAATAACCCGCTCAATCAAGGTGAGTTCTTATCCCAGCTATTACCACTTATTTATTTTTTTTATCGGGTTTTTTTCCCTCTCATTACTCAAATCACAATTGAGAAAGAAGATGAAAGATGAGATGAAGAAATGTATGCGACGTGTGAAAAACATTCCAGGGCGAATTCTGACCCGTCAGCCAAATGAGGAGCCGGGAAAGCGCCGGACGTGCAGGCCTGTGATGATGTTGTATTCAACCTGGTCAGACTACGGCAGCGGTGCCACGGTGTCTTCTGGTCCGAAGATTAAATGTAATCATCTTTCCATCATGAAAAATGTAACATTTCGCTGCCGTCTGAATGGCAGATGGCGTTGCGACGGCAATTTATTCATGTAATACAACAAATGGTGTTTCTGTGGGATACTGAGCGACTCAGATCACAGCAGAAAGTTTGGCTGATCGTAATGTGGGACAGCTTTGAGCAGCTTTACTCAGATGAAATGAGTTTATATGTTGGTGGGTACAAGGACACAGCAATTAGAAAAATATCTGAAACTATAAAGTATGTTCTCCACTGTGGAGCACCAGTCAACTTTCCCCTCAACTCATAATCCCACAATGCAATTCACTCATTACAGAGGAAACTGCTTTATTATATGAAATAAATCAAAGCTTTAACACAGGTGAGCTAAAGATAAATAAAAGAGGTTAGTTATTGTAACGCAGCTGTGCACTGTGTTTCTTTATGAAAGCAGCTCCTAGTGGATTGATTCAGAATTAATTAAGCGTTTCGTTGACCTCGCTAACGAGAGTTAGCTGCTGATTGGCTGAAAGGTAACGGGGGCGGGACTGTTGACAACTCCGCTTTCATGAAAATATGCACAATGAAATAGAATAGAAGGTCATAATGAAAAAAATACAGACCTTGTATATTTAATAATACGGAGCTTAGTTTTCAAAATAAGGAATTAAGTTATGAATGTACATTTGATTAATTTATTTTTTAAATCACATTTTATGCTGTAGCTTATATATTCCACTTTATTTATTCATATGATTCACAACCGCATAAAGTCCTATTTATTAATGCAACAATGAACGCTCCTCCCCACACGGTCAACCCTGTTTCCAGTACCTATATTTGCCATCTCAGGCACGGTGGCGATGTAGGGGCCTTCGTCGAAGATAGGAGGGTTGTCATTGATGTCCTGCACCCGAATTATGAACTGTGACGAGGGCTCCAGGGCACGGTCCGTCTGCCTGTCGGTGGCCGTTGCGACAAGACGGTACTCGTCCTTCTCCTCGCGGTCCAGTGGCTTGGTGACGTGGATGTTGCCCGTCTTCTCGTCGATCACGAACACAGAGCCTGCCCCCTCGCCTCGCAGGACATACTTAGTGCGTCCATCATTCCTGTCCATGTCGGTGTGGAGCTAGGTGAGAGAGGATTGGAAAAAGGGGGGGGGGGGGGAGCATGAAAGATAGACAAAATAGAAGCAAGGAGGGGTGAAATAGAAAGTGGAAAGATGTGAGGGTTAAGGACAGACAGGGAAATTAAGGGTGGGAGAGAAAGACAAGAGTAAACACCAGTTAAAAATTAAGTTTGTTTTTTCGAGACAAGGCATTGAAGACAAAACAAGCAGATTATCCTCTGCATGCCTCCGGGATATGATGAATTTAAACAGAGGCAGACAAAAGAAATACACACACACACACACAAACACTCTCCTTTCATTGTGCTGCATCTCATCTCTCTATTCCTGCAGTATGAGCAGTTATGAACCAGGATCTCCTTGATCTGCGATGATATCCAGAACACACACTCTGTGCTCGCTCTTAAAGCCTCCATTCACTTCCCAGCAGCTGTGGACGGCAAGAGCTTACTAGTCTGCGCACATGCAGCGCCCTGGCTATATAATGAAAGCACCAAATCAAAGGAATAATGAACAGTAGGGCAATCAATTATTCCCTAACTAATAGGTGTGTATGAGGCAGAGTGTGGGGGTGCATGGGAGTGGGACAAGCTGTATCGATCACAGCCCCGTGTTGAGCTTTATTGGATCAGCACCTGGCGCGATGGCAGAGCAGCAGAGCGACCAGCGTCCTCTCATGCAGGCAGAGGTAATATCAGGGAAGGCTCCACACTGTCCTCTGTCCCCGAAGAGAGAGACGGCAGCGGGATGCGCCCAGCACATCAAGATTCAATCTCATTACCTCCGCACCTACGTGGATCGAATAGCAACCGTGTCCCCCAAAAAAAAAAAAAAAAAAAAAAAAAAAAAAGAGCTAAATTAGCCGCCGCTCCCAAGAAAAGTGTGACATTGTGACTTTAGACGGAGAGAAGAGCGGAGAGGCAGCTAGGGAGGGGGTGCGGGCTGGTTCGCTCGGGAAAGCATTGTTGCATGGCAACAGCTAAGCACATTTGCTAAATGAAATGAGAATGGATACTGTGAATCGAAATGTTCATTTACTTTGAGGATCGGTATTTTTTCATGGGGGGGGAAATAGCATGGAAGTGCCGGCGTCCCGGGGGGTAAACGATAAGTACGGATGTTGACAAGGTTGTTTTAGAAAGCAATCATAAGTTCAGAGCGTCTGCGAGTTAAAAGGTAAAATTGTGTGAAAAATTTGGCGCAAAGTCAAAAGTTAAACAACACTTCACCTTCAAAAGATCCCTTTATTTAAATTACAATGCAAATTCGGGAAAAATCTGAAAGCACTCGAGGCAACATAGTGGGTGTGAGAGCAATTTGCACTTATACTGGTGTATAATAGACGTCATATAGACCTAAAATAGACCTTTTAATATTGAACTCCAGATATTTGTTTGTCTGCCTTTTCCATATGTTTACCTGCTTATATGTTGAGCCCAAACAACACCTCCAGGACTGTGGGGCTGAATATTAATGAGGCCTGTCCTGTAAATTAAAATACAGTACATTTAGATTCTACTGGAGACAGACTGGTGCACCATCTATAGTTAAAGTAGAGCACACATGTGGCCTCCACATGCACCTGTTACAGGTAGCTCTGGCACAACAAACATGGAAGACGCAGAGCTGCAAACGCTCAGGCAAACAGGTGTATGCCTCAATCTCACCATATTTCAAAATGACACGAGGAAATGTTGCACGATCAGTGCAGGGCGAGAGAAACTGTGTGAGCTTAATCGACTGAAATTACCAGTGAACAAAAAACTGTCCACGGACACATCTGCATACACAGCCGTCAACGGGCCAGAAGTATCTTGGCAGCCTGCAGGTAAGCTATTAGGTCATGTTACCATCATAGTTACGTTGGTTGGCTTTTGTTTGTTTGTTTGTTTTTGTGTTAAATTGTACAGCTCAGTGGTATAAACCTGCCACCTGTGGAGGTTTTCAGCTGATGTCACTGTATCAAACTGGACATTGCTGCAGCCGGGGTCACGCAAGTCCACTGAAAAGTATTACATTTTAACCTACACCAAGTTTAGACGTGCTCTCCGTCTTCTGCAGGGGCCAACTGGGGCCAATTGGCCAAAAACAGGGGGCCGGTCGGGACCCCCATGAGAGCCTCACTCTTCTTAACGTAGAGCCATTAACACTCAGAGTGTTAACGGCCCTGCAGCTTAACGAGCGTCTTAATGAAGCCCCGGCCATCATTACCACAGTGAGCGGCGGCGGCGCTGATTGAAGGCGGCGCTCAGAGTCATTGAGGAGCAGGAGAGCCCAGCCGAAGGAAACCAAAGCCATTTAAAGCTGACCTCTCACCCTTATCTGTTCCTCCTAGATTAACAGCAAAGTATAATAAGGAAAAGGCACTCAACCAGATATAACAGCTTTGGATATTTTATGGATACAGAGCCGGCATAGCTTTCAGCAACCTGTCAGCGTGCGAGAATACCCAAACAATATTATAACAACAACAACAACTGGATATCACCATATTTCACATCCGCTTAACTTGAATAATATGACATCTCATAACTCCTGCGTTTCATATCCCCCTGATATACCATCAAATATATCAAGAGCCAAACAATATGAAGCCACTGGCCACAAAAGCCAAATTTACTGACGCGTCACCTCTGCTTGGAGAGTGATTTCAGCCTGATAAGCTGCCATTTCCATTTTCCCTGGCGCCAGTTGTGTATGCAACACCCAGCCTCTCCAGACTCCTAAATCTCTTCAATTACTTATATTATCATAAGGTAATATGCTTATACTCATATACTCAATTTCACATTTTTGCAATAACCATAAATCATGAAGCGAGGAGGAAAAGTACTCTTTGCCAACCTCTAAATCATTTAAATAACTAATATCCCATATACACAATTTCACATTTCTGCTGCACGATAAATCATAAAAACCAGGAAAATGTGTTTTTTTTTCCACAGCTGTGCATTAGCCTAATGAATGTGGATGTTTTCTCCCACAAATTCAGCTCGTGTGTGTGGTCGCTGTGCCTGTGTGAGGCTGAAAGGGAGGCGAGTTTACAGTAGCAGGAAACAGTACAAACTTTGTAAAATGGGCTTGCAGCTCACGTGAAACTGCAACAGGCGTGCGGCGGCACCGCTGAGCCCAGGTTCAATTCCCCCGACACATCAGGGGGAGAGTTTTCAAGGGCACGCAGGCAGTTGGGAGAACGCACCCCAATCTCGTCTGCAAGGAGGAGGGGAAGCTATTCATCTTCTGTGCTGCGGCTTCAAAAGAACCGCAGGGCTGTACGACAACCAGGAGCCCCGCCGGTCAGTCAAAATCCACAACAAGGCCGGGTGGTGGTATCGCCGGGGGCTGGGGCTGAGCCAGCGCTTTCATATCAGCCAGGGAGTGTCAAGCAGGGCAGAGGGGAGAGGGTCAGCCAATCGATTTGGAGCAGGCCCACCAAATCAGAGAGGTGTCTGAAGAAACCGGCCGATCAAGGAAAACGGCAGCGAAATTAATTTGGAACAGAGCCCATTTGAGTTCAGAGAGTTTCAAATCAAACCTAACCTGCCTCTGAGATATCATCAGAGGGTTGAGGGTACGTGTAAGTGTTGGTGTGCATGCGTGTTATATACAATACGTGACTATTTTACCAACAGTCTTTCCAGGTAAGCGTGTGTGTGCGCGTGTGTGTGTGGCCGCAGTAGCTTTAAAGAAAGAGGTGTAATGACTCCGAGGCTCCTTCTGCCCTGGATGAACCTCCAGTTGGCACAGTCATTGCACAGTGAACAAGGAGCCAAGGCGTGACTAAGGATACACGTGTGTGTGTGTGTGTGTGTGTGTGTGTGTGTGTGTTAGCCTGATCTGGAGAGAGAAGAAACAGTTGAGAGCAGGCCAGGAAGTGTGGGGCGGTTAATAGAGCACAACACAAAGCTGAGGCCAACATCTACACAGCGACTCGTAATTAAAGTCAACAACTCTCGGGGCTGGCTGTGATCGGCTCTGCCATCATCACATGTCTTCTCTCTCTCCCATCTGGAGAGCAATGGATCCCCATCTGGGCCTCACACACACACACACACACATCCAAGCACAAAGCGAGTGTGTGGACACAGGTATAGCAGTCGTGGGATGTCTCTCAAATTCAAGGCCGGGATTAACTGCATCAGTGCAATTCGTGTTTAGCAGTGAGGGACTTTATGAAAATGATTGGGGTTTGGGAGAGAGGCTGAGCCTTATGTTTCACTGCTTTTTTATTAAAGCAAGACCCTCCCTTAGAGAAAATATGAATTTCCTCGAAATAAACACTTAATGTAGTTAAGTAAATATGCATTTATTTCTTATTTATCATTTCATATGCTAATAATTCATTGAATTAATTCACTGGAATATGATTTAATTACTCAGAAATGACAAACCCAGAAAATAAAGTGTTACCATTTTGTGAGGATAATTTAGCTTTTGGCAAAATCTAATACATATAGAAATTAATATAATAAATATCAATACAAAAATGTGTTTTTAAATCAAGAGCTACTAAATCAAGTTATCAACTCTGTCACGGAATAAGCACATAATTTGCATTAACTCCCTATTAGATCACTAATTATATCAAATCTGGAAACACATCCGCATAAAAATAAGTCACTTATGACTTATTTGAAAGAGAAAAGAAGGAAATAAAAGTTATAACCGAAATTGTCCACGATAAACATCTATCACTGTTTTCAGCACCATGCAACCACCATCAACAAAAGATGCTAATGATAATACAGCGCACACACACCCATCAGTGCAATTTGCTCTATTTTGCATCTGATTGCAAATGTCCATGTGGCAAAGTATAAATGTCGCCTTTTGCACATGAACACAGCAGGCAGAAAAAGTGAAAAAAGAACATTTTGAGACTGCGAAAGGGGCTGATTTTGCACTAAATGTGTGCGTATTACACAACCTCCGTGTCTGAAAAGTTAAGCCAATGCAGAAGTGCCCTGAACGTGCACTCTTTTTTAATGGCCAGCAGGGGGCGACTCCACCAACACGCCTTTGCTTGGCAGCTGTTAGGGGCACATTTCCCCCTTTGCGCAGGTTTAGCGGTCGCAACGGTTGCGCAATCCTTTTGCGATTTCGCCCCCGAGTGTCTAGTTTAACTTGTACCTACTTGCCATAGTTGTGACACTGTTTTCCAGAGCAATGATGGGTTTATTACCTACATTATGTGTGCACAAACCTGCGATTTTACCTCCAAAAAAAATGTGATCTTTGCTTATTTACATCCCGCCTGATCATCTGTCCGCTGGTTTCTTGCCCTGCCAGACTTGAAGCGACTACTTATAAGTATCGTGTTATCATAACAAATTGAAATTATGCCAAAACTATGGGAATCAGATCCAAGTTACACTTTAAATTTGAAATTCTTTCACCAAAATTCCAATAAAGGTAATTGCCATGATGTGAGAACAGTCTCAACAACTAAAACAAACCATAGAAACCACAATAAAACCTCCATAAAAAGTATGCAAACAGTGTTTCTCACAGGTGTGTGTCACACACACATACAGATTTGCTTGCTCTACTTGGACCGCTCTGCTCTGGAATCGATGCAGCGACACACGACACAGAAACAGCTTCAATTATGCAGAGGCACTCGAACATAAACCCCCCCCATAGAAGCGTAAAGCAGCCAGCCTCTGAGGAGCACTTGTGACTTCAGAAGACAGACCTTTGTACTGGGAGAAGTTTTAAATTCCGTCTGAACTTTCAATCAAACCCATTCTCGCAGCGAATGTGGGGGGAAATTCCCTTTTGTTCTGCGCTCGCAGTAAAATGTCAGAGGATATTGAAAACAGTCTCGTCTGGCTTCCTGTCTGTTTGTCTTACAGCGAGAGGCGGTTTAAATAGGTCATGAGGAGCAGCAGATAATTGTTTAGCATTGATCCGCCATTCATTCAGCATTGAAGTTTGGTTAGTGTCGATTGCCTCTTCATTTCAGTCGCGGCGTGGACATGTGGCCCTGTTCTCGTTTGATCAAATTCGGTCTGTCTCTGGAGGGCACGCTGTGTGGCCTCAGACCCCCACCCCCACACACACACACA
>CALSCE010009779.1:864749-888438 GCA_943593645.1 Bovichtus variegatus | reverse complement strand
TATCACGTATATATATTATATATATATACGTGATATATATTACATATATATATATATATATAATATATATATCACGTATATATATATACGCAACACTGTTGACGAAGAAAGAGGAGAAAAAAATAAAAACCTTTACAAAATTTTCTTTAATTAATTTATTTTTTATCCAGCAGTTTGCATGCAAGACTTGGTGTAACTAAGACTTGGAGTAACTAAGACTTGGAGTAACTAAGACTTGGAGTAACTAAGACTAGGTGTAACTAAGACTTGGAGTAACTAAGACTTGGAGTAACTAAGACTTGGAGTAACTAAGACTTGGAGTAACTAAGACTTGGAGTAACTAAGACTTGGTGTAACTAAGACTTGGTGTAACTAAGACTAGGTGTAACTAAGACTTGGAGTAACTAAGACTAGGTGTAACTAAGACTAGGTGTAACTTAGACTTGGAGTAACTAAGACTTGGAGTAACTAAGACTAGGTGTAACTAAGACTAGGTGTAACTAAGACTTGGAGTAACTAAGACTTGGTGTAACTAAGACTTGGAGTAACTAAGACTTGGAGTAACTAAGACTTGGAGTAAGACTTGGTGTAACTAAGACTTGGAGTAACTAAGACTTGGAGTAACTAAGACTTGGAGTAACTAAGACTTGGAGTAACTAAGACTTGGTGTAACTAAGACTTGGTGTAACTAAGACTAGGTGTAACTAAGACTTGGAGTAACTAAGACTAGGTGTAACTAAGACTAGGTGTAACTTAGACTTGGTGTAACTAAGACTTGGTGTAACTAAGACTTGGAGTAACTAAGACTTGGAGAGACTTGGAGTAACTAAGACTTGGAGTAACAAAGACTTGGAGAGACTTGGAGTAACTAAGACTTGGAGAGACTTGGAGTAACTAAGACTTGGAGTAACAAAGACTTGGTGTAGCTAAGACTTGGAGTAACTAAGACTTGGAGTAGCTAAGACTATTTCCAGATGAGCTGCACTACAGGTGTGAAAACGTTCAAAGTAAATGAGAAATTCCAGTGAAAATTTTACATTTTTCTGGCCAAATCTTGACGACACGGTTCCGACTCTGCCTCTCAGTTAGCTCACGTTAGCATGAACATGGTAATATATGACCTGTTAAACATTAGCTGTACGTCTGTGTCTGTATCCTCCTGTACATGACTATGTCAAGTCAGAATATATGTGGCATGCTATAATTAATAATGCACGTTCTGATTTGTTAGCATATTATAAGTCCAACTTTACTGCCTATAGTGCTGGAATTCAGTCCAAAAAAGAGGAAAGCTCAGAAGTCTACTCAACACCATTAATGTTAACGTGAGAGCACTGATTAAAGCAAATATTCACATTTTAATTCAATGCTTTGATGTTCGTGGTGTCCAGCTGAGATTGGTTAAAGCTAACACAGTTCATCCCCCTGGTAACTGGTAAGTCTTCATAAGCTAAAGTTCAAATCAGACGTGTTAAGCTATGGTGATTAATAACTGATCAGATGCTATGATTAGCTGCCACCATCTTCCCCTCTGTGGCTGCCTGGGGGTGAGATGTGTCACCTCTCAGCTTCCTTCCTCCGCTCCTCTCCGTCTCTCATGGGACGCTTCTCCTCCCGCACCACCTCTGGCCTCCTCTCTTACTGGAGTGCACCGTCCAGACTGACGCATTATATTAGCTCAAGGTCACAGAGCTCACGCTGGGCCATGCATAACCATGAATTGGACTCGCGCAGTGCCTCTTCCCTTCACTTATTCCCCATGTCACTGCCACTGGCTAAACACTCACCGTGGGTCTCACCATGGACCTTGACGGGTTATCCTCAAACGAATAAACCAGCTCCAACGTGCGCTTTATTTTGTAGCGTTGCATTACCGTCGGTCGTTAAGGCTCCGCACACATTAGCCGAAAAAATGTCCAGGTTTATCTACAACTTTTATATTATGGCGTAGATGTATTCTAAGCGGTACATATTCTCTCAGAGATAAAATACTGCGTTTCTCACATCCGGGAGAGCGATGCTTTAAATTCAGATGCTCGCTTTGCTGATTTGTTCGACATTATCCCGAGATGAAACACGGGCTATAAAGAGAGAGGGGAGATTGGAAGTAAAGAAGAGAAAGGAAGGCTGTGTTTCTTTTGAATTCCATCTTTAATAGACTCCAGAGTTTCTCCTCTTTCTCTCTCTCTCTCTCCTCTTTTCTCCTCCTAGCCTTGTTCCCTCAGTCATCCCATCTATTATTTCCTCTATGTGATCCTGCACCCACTCAGCACAGGCGCACAGATTTGAATGTGGCCTCCACGGGGGCTTACAATAAAATGGTATTTAACGGCTTCCTCCATTCTCTCACTTTCTCCGCTCTCTTGTATTTTCTCCCGCTCGTCCCCGCGCCGATGCCCTGGATTCCCCGCTGACTCTCTTCCCAACCCTCTGCCTGTCTGTCTGCGGCTCGCTCCGGGCCGCGTCGGGCCGCGAGGTCAGCTTTGGAGCCATGTGTGATCTCCCGCTCCCTCCCGCTCCCTCCCCTCCTCTCTCTTTCCTTAAACTGCCTCACACGTTCTTCCCCTCTGCCAGTTGTAAGCTATTAACCTTTCCTCACTTTCCACCACTTTCACCCCCCCCCCTCCTCCACCCCTCCGCTCTGTGTATCCACATGTCATTAACGCTGCCCTTAATGTGCCGTACATCCCCTTTCTTTTATGACCTCTCTCTCTCTGTAGTCTCTACGCTTTTACCCGCTTTCTTCTGCATCACCCCTTTCTTAGTCCTGCATGGTAATCTCTCTCTGCTCTGTCTTGTTATCTCCCCTCTCCCCTCTCCCCCCTCCCCGCTCCTCCCTCCCAACACTGTAGTCACACTCTAATTGCTGTCTCACCCCTGCTGTGCTCGGACCCAGAGGCTAAATGATTTCTACAGGGAGTGTACGAGCAGGAGCACACACAAACACAGAGCTGCTTACAAGGAGACGTTTTCTTTTTTATAATTATTGATGAGTTCCCTGTCAGGAGGTGTGTGTTTACAGTTCGTGCAGGCCCTCCCGTTGGCACCATCACACACTCTTCTTATTCCTATTTATTTTTGTCTGCATGCCTCTCTCCTCTCTCCTTTAGTTTCATAATGGACCCTTTTATCGGAGCAGTGTTATTAATGACTTTGAAGCAGGCCTCACAAGCTCTCTGTGATTTGTGATGCGTTTGTGTCACAAATATGTGTTCGGAATCTACAAGTCCTCATGTGTTTATCTCAGCCTCCATTCAAGTCGTGGGAGGAAATGAAGCGTGCGCGTACAGCAGTGTTCACAGTAGCGACACCACAGTACAGTGCAGGTCCTTTAGCAGACGCTCTTATCCAGAGCTAATAAAAGAGCCATCTAAGTGCCTTGCTCAGGGGCTCAATGGGGCTCTCTTCTGCAATAGTGCACAAGAGAGCGTAATTAAAAGCGCGCCAGAAATATATAGAAAACTGGATGGAAATATGACATCTCTGTTCCATGTATGAATGTGAGGAAGGTTACGTGAGCTCTGTGTGGAGCGATGAGGTTTTAATCTGCAGCTATTATTTGTCTCTTCAGCGGAGCAGAAACCTCAACGGACTTTAAAGTCTCTTGCTTCATGCACGTCATCATTTATCTGCTAAATTTATTCGTTTCCATCGCACTTTCACACCAACTTCTTCACCTCGGTCCAAGCGTAAACACCGTTTAGCAATATTTTAAGATTTCTTAGAATTTTTGCTGATTTCAATCTAAGTTTTTTTGTGCGCCAACGGAAAATGCGCACAAAAAGAGGTGGATGGAAATATAGAAATAGAGTATGCTGAATTATAGTGAGAATCAAGCTCCAACAACATGGGATACTACACTTCCCATAATGCAACTCAATGGAATATTTGAGCCTGGCAAACAGCCACAAACAAGCTCCAATTTTCTTACAGACGTTTTGATTCAAAGTGTTGAGCCCAAGTTCAAATATCACAAAAGGATTATTTTGATAATATATATATATATATATATAAATATATATATAATTATATTACAGGCATGTCCTGCAGAACCACAGAAGAAATGATAAAAGTTTTACCACAGGTTAATAATCAAGTATATGCAGAATGACCACTATATTATATATAGTATTATTGGCTTAATATTACAGATGAATCCACATAAGCAGCATTTCAACGTGGAAATGTATATGTAAAATACATAATAAAAGAGAAATAAATGGTACAATATCCCCCTCTGAATGTAGTGGAGCAAAACTATAAAGTAACATGAAATATAAATCATTAATTTAAAGCACTTTACCTCAAAATTGCACATGAGTGAATGTACTTAGTTACTTTTCCCACACTGGCTTGTGGTTAATGACTAAAAGGGCTTTGCTGGAGTAAGAAAAACATAATGTGCACGTACGCAGCCTCAAGCAGCAGCACTTAGCTTCCTGTAACAGCCTCCTTCTTGCTCTTGCGTCACACCGCCAACTTCCTACGTGAGCTGTCGGAATTTCATGTGCGTGCACGTTGCACCCAGAGGCGCACGAGTTATCAATACTCCAACGGTCACAACTATGTCATTTATACATCTATAGACGCCTTCGGGCTCAAGGAGTCTGGAGCAAGCTTCAGCGGTGACTGTTAATGAAAGCTTAGCATCACTAGCTGAATCAGTTGCTATTGTTTGGTGTGTCAGAATCTGAAAGTATTTCATTTCTGATTCACATTGATGTCTGCATGTTTGATGTTTTTTTTTTTTTTTCATGCTGTACTGCCATGTGTAGCAAAGATAATAATGTTAATTGAGTTATACAGGCATATTTCACTAACTATGAATTATGCATGTTCATGCAGATGTTAATGATAAGCTAATAATGATGACAGCCGAGGTCCACTTCGTGTTACACTGGTGATATATATGCATGTTCTGCGACGTGCCAGGTGTTCGTCGGGAAAGTGGAAGGCTCTGCGTTTACTCCTGGCCTCAGACAAAGTACAGAAAATTAATTCTTCACAAAACTTTTTTGGAGTTTATGTTTAATAAGTCTCAAATAATCTCCACTGGAGTGAAAAAATAAAAAAAACAGCGAAGAAGAAAATGGAGCTGCTGCAGTGTTTATAGATATATATGCATGCTGCAAATATGGGTACTTATTTTAATATTATTATTATTTTTGTTATGCATTCTGTATATTCTATTCCATTTTATTTTTATTTGAGTTTTATTTTCCATATTTATGTTAATTTTCTGTCTATTCTTCTTTATTGTAAAGCACTTTGCTGCATCTTTTGTATGAAAAGTGCTACAAATAAAATTAATTATTATTATTATTATTATTATTGTAATAAACGTGAAATAGCGTGAGATGGAGACGTTGGAATTTCTTCCTGGAGAGGGAGAAACTGCTATATATATGTCACGTTGTCTCCCCACACGAGGTGTTAGGGAGTTTGCATTTCAAGAGGAGAGGAAGAAAAGCTAATCAGAAAGTGGTGGAGTTTTTTTCTTAATCCCAGCTCTGCTGAGGCGCCTTTTCTCCTCAAGAAAAATCTGTGTTTCTTTCACACTGCCTCTGCAATCACTTGAAACCCCATTACAGAACATGTGACAGCATCAATTAAATTCACAATTATCATGGGGCAGAGACGCTCCGGCGTGAGAAAATATAGTAACGTGGTCTCGTCTGCGTCTGCACGCGTGAATATGTGCACGTATGCGTTTGTGTGTGTGTGTGAGTGTAGGTCTGTGTGTGTGTGTGTAGGTCTGTGTGTGTGTGTGTGTGAGAGAGTGACAGAGAGAGTGTTGATAAAGAGCAGAAAACCGAGTCAGACGATTCAGAATCGTGTCCTTTTTTTTTTTTTTTTTTTTGCAATTCTCTCTTTGAACCTCTCTAAAAAAAGAAGCTACGACAGTAAATAAAAACTTAGATCTTTGATGGTACACACAGATTTCAAGGGCGACTCCAACCACAGCAAACGGGCAGCTGGTGATTCGCTTCCTTTGGATTTAATACCAAATGAGCCGTTTTTGTATAGCACGTCTAACAAAAGTGCTTATAAATATCCATGCAAAATTACACTGGGTGGTGTCACTGTGTCCGCAAAGTTGGCCCCTAATTCATTATCACTTTAGCAACAGAGCCTTTGTCTCCTACTGACATCACAGATTAGAGTCTTGGCTCATGTTTCCAGCTTTAGTGGAGATTTATCCAGATTGAATTGTCCGAGATCAGAGAAAAAAAAAAACCAAACCCAGTAAGAATCAATGTTAGAGGGCGGATTTTTAAATAGTGTCCACAATTAAACAGTGCATCACACCTTCAGATGTGCAAGGTTGTGGACGCAGTATCGCCGACACGTGTTGTGAGTCGCAGGCGAGAGTGTTTGCAACTGATTAAGCCTGAATTTGGACTGTGTTAGATCTGGCAGGTGGAGCAGCTCTGGCCTGTACAGTCCATTTCTTCATGCTCTCCATCACAGCTGCCGCCATTAAAGCACAATCAGGTCCCTCGTAGGGAGAAAAACAAGGCAGCGTGTCAGCATTGATCTCTCTACCTATAGCCCTGCACTGGAGCAGAGCGGGAGATTAAAAATTCATAAGCGTATTAAGATCTATAAGAGCATTATGCATGTGTGCCGTCACTGTCTAATACAGTAGGGTACTAATCATACGCATCTCTGGCCCAGCGTGCACACACACAAACACACACTCACAATAGAGTTCTGGGTGTACTCCAAGTGTCAGCACTATCATATGGGCATGTGTGTGAGGCCTGGCGGTGTTCCCTCCTTGAGTGCCATACAATGTGCTGGCATAAATACCTGCTTGACACAGCAGATTGGCACTAATGGCTTTACACGCGGTGCCATCTGTAAGCTGGACCGTCAGCTCTTGCATCTTCTCCACGGCCACTAACAGTGTTTCCTAGCGTTCAGCTCGGACCGTCATCAGTCATCGTACGAAAGGCAAAAACAGCCAAATTAAAACGTTGGCCAATCATCGGCACACTCAGGGAGGCTCTGCATAACACTGCGGGTTCCCGTCTATCCGTCTGCACTCAGATATTCAAATCTAAAAAACACAAAGCAATTTGGGCCTTTTTGTCTATGGAGTGCGAGACGCCTCCCACTGAGCCGAAGCCCTTAACCACCAGCGCAACTTTGAGTATTTGCGCATATACACAGTGAGTTCTAACTCTGTGGTTTCCAACAGCCTGCAGCAGTCACACGGGAATCATTACTATTCATTTGCTCAGCAAACTGGCCACACAGGCTTATAAATTAGCTCATCTACCGCAGCTGGGTACTGAGACAGTCGGAGCACGCTGAGGGGCCGAGAGCGCAGCCATTACAGAGCAGGGCTCCGAGACACCTTCTGTCCAGTCCACGTGACCTCCTCCACGCTCCCCTGCTCGCTCGGTTCAAAAGGAGGAGGGATTGTGCGTCGGCCGCTGGCGGTGAGACGGGCTCAGTCGATGATTCTAATAAATTACAGGGCAGAGCAATAGGACTACAGCCCTGTGTGTGTTGTGCCGAGGGAGAACGTGATGATAAATCCTGTCAAAATCAAGTGTAAATCAGTCTGAGTGCAATAGCATTAACGGGACCTTGCAGACCTCTGACCATGAGGGGGAGGAGATCTGACAAGTCTGACCTACAGGGAAATGAGGGAACACGCAGACAACTCTTGCTTTCTGCCTTGGGTGAGGATCAATGGTGGAAGGAAAAAGTAAAGCTATTAATTCTCCTGGATATGTCAATTTCCATTGGCGGCTGCAGATTGGTACTGATCATGACTAGCCCCTTGGGCAGACGAGATCTCGGGCTTTTGTTGTGCCTCAGTACACCATTGATTCATTGAAGTTTTTACTGCTACCTGGAAGGCACCACATAGCGCCGGAGCAACGTAAATCAATTCCAATTGCAGGTTTATAACAATGCACAAAAACAGTCTGAGCGTGACTGTGGGGTTAACATATGCTAACGACTTCTTGTGTGAGATGTGTACCTAAAAGAAGGACCTGAGGTTAAATAAGCCATGTAAGAGACAGTGTTTTAAATATTCATAAAACATTCATTAAACACTTCACAGCACTTGTAAATGATGAATGAAGTTTTTTCCTTTTCCTTACCCGTCCGATGAGCACAGGTTCCGGCCCGGCGTATTCTTCGATCACAAAGAACTGGTTCCAGATCCAGCTCCTCCTGCTGCGGGAGCGCGGCCCCTGCCCTTCCACGCGGTCACGCGCCTCCTCTTCCACCTCCGCCTCCTCAAACACGAGGCCCTTCCCGCTTTCTGGATCGACAGCTTGCATCCCAGCGTCTTTCGTATCGGGAGCTGGGTGGAGCCTCAGGACATGACTGCTGTTGACGAGTTTATTGTCTTCATCTGCAGGGTACTGAGCTGTGCTGAGTTCTGTTTGGGATGTGTGAACCGACTCTGTTAATGGGTCTCTGTGGGGATCGGCTGCTCCGATCCCTGGTCGTACTCCCAGGGGTTGCATTGTCAGCACAGACGGCGGAGAATCATTTGTTTCGGAGGGAACATACAGTGGGAGGTGTTTCGTCGATGTAAATGGCGGTTCCGTTTGGCTGGTTGCTACTTCTTTCTCGGGGCTGGGGTTAAACTCGCTCCGGGGGGTTGAAAGTAAACGGACAAGGTGTTTGCTATTGCTATCGCCACTATCTGAACCCTGCATTCCCAAGCTGCCCTGCCCTTTACTTAAAGCTGGGTTGACTTCACTTAGTGGATTAATGCGAGCGTTGGCTCCCCGCTCTCGATTCATATCTGCGGTGGGGACTGCGCTTAAGTAGGGGAATGCCGTCTGATTATCAAAACCAGCGTGAAGCTGAGTGACAGCCATATCTTGTCTCGGCACTTTCTGAGCCTCCAACTGTCTGTGATTAACGTCAATCAAATCTCTCTTCCTGCTCCGGCTGCCCTTGCTCGGGAAGCTCAGGCTCGGAACGCTCTGCATTTGGGAATTAACGATCCTAACTAGGTTCTCTTTCGACAGCAGCTTCAAAACCCCATAACTGCCAGTGAGGTTCAGCTTTCGGTTGGAATCGATGCTGAAACCTTTTCCTGGCACACCTGTTGTATGGACACTCAAATCAGGTCTGCTCCTGGATCTAGAGCCTGACTTACTCCTGGTTTTATTGGCGTGTAGCTCCGGCTTGTGGTGGACTGTGAATGTCTTCTCAGACTTTGCTGTTTTGGCAGAAGTCTCAGCATTCTTGGTGTTGTTCTTGAGTTTCAAGTTTAGCTCCTTGTTATTGGCTAATATGTGCGAAGTCACTTCTTTTTTATTGACAGAGTCAACCTCACGCTTGGGCTTGAAAGGCTGCCGCTCCTTGTTAGCTACTGATGGAGCAGCGTGATTCTGCAATGTTTTGGAATGAGGAAAAGTGCCAGTGTCACCCGCCTGCTCGTGATTAATCAGGTTTCTAAGAGTCACCACGGGCATTGCATTCGCATCCAAGCTCGCATCCCATTGGTCCGCAGCTCTGCTCTCCCCTAGCTTCAGCGAGTGCGATCCGCCCACTCCTCTCCTCCGTACAATCTTACTGGCCGAGGCACCTCCCGCGAGCCCCTCCCACAGGCACAGGGAAACCAATAGGAGCAGATTTCTTGTAATCATCTTGTCTTGGGGGCGAGATGTCCTAATTTGAGCAAGGTTTGCTGTGAGGCAGGCCTTGTTTTCCGGTTGTTTTCATTCTCTCCTCCGTCTTCCCTCTTTTCATACCCCTCCTCTCACTCTCTCATTCCACGTCCTTCACACTGAGCTGGAGGGCAGGTGTCAGTCACTCCTTCTTCCTTTTATTTTCACACTATCTAATGTCTTCCTCTATCTCACCAAGCCTCTCTCCGCTGCTTTTCTTCCCACTCCTCTTGCGAAGCGTCTCATTCAGTTTCCCACGGAGGGTTGGACACCCTGAGAATAAAGATAAAGATAATTAAGTTTAAACTTTAATCATTGCACTGCGTTAATTAATAGTGAAGTGGCACAGACAGGTAGGAGAACTTGCAGACGAGCAGGCAGGACAGAACCTTTTAACAGAGCCGCTATCACATTTTCACAAGCACAGAGGGCTTTTCAGGCCCAGAACACACATCCATTTATACTGCATATATACAAGGACCCGAGTGTTTCTTCTCACATCTATCAGATGGACTGAGACAAAGTTATCATCTTACTATTCTACATGGGAAAAAGATAGGATAGCGCTATTAGAAAAATGCTCCGAGCAGCTATTAATGGGAACAACTGTCAAGGATTTTTGACTGCAGAGCAAAAAAAGTACCAGCGAGCTCAATATCCCTTTGATGCGTGATTAATTAGCTGGATTAATATTGTGCTTTGATCAGTCAGTTAGAATCCCAATAAAAGCATTCACGCTGTAGATGCAGATGCACTGTGTCGTACACGCCGCCTTGAGCGATGTAAAAGCTACCTCGGCTCTCACGCGTCTGACTCACGCTCTCGCATGTCTCGTATGCACTCGAGCCTCAAATGGAAATCCTACGCTAAATCAAAATGTCAGATATCAATCAGCGTGCTTGTTTTCTGATAAGAGCGGACACACTTCAGTTTAATTTCAGTAACATCAGCCTACGCGTCTGACGAGTCAATAATGTCAGCTTGCATTCACATAAAAACATGTTTATTATTACCGAGTTCAGAAAGAGACAGGCATGTGCATGTGTACTTACTAGAACTTACATTTCCCACAATGCAACTTAACAGCATTTACCCACATCTTTAAAACCACAATCCGCATAAACAGTCTACTCGTCCGTGTGAGTCCAAAATGTATTAAACCGTGAGGTTTTAGTGAAAATGCATGTGTTTGTGAAGTAGCGAGCATACGACTGGATAAATGAGGCTTAAATTACACAGCACGAGTTGTGTGAGAGATGTTTTTCATACAGTTTTCTGTTGTTAAACGCAACCCTCATTTACAATTCCTCCAAGACTTTTTTCCGTTTTTTTTGATTCTTCACTCACGTGGAGGCATGTGAGAAATGAAGGCAACACAGGGTGAGTAATTGATATACAAACGAGCACTTTGTGGGGAAAATATTCCTTCAAGATCAGATGTAATGACATCGTCAGGGTTGTTTTCTCAAACTTTTGAACACAGAGCCACAGAAGACGTAATGCAGCAGTTTCTGTGAGTCGAACCGTGTAGAATTGGTCAAGTGGCCTTTTAAATTACATTTTTTTCCCGTGGACAAAATAAGCAAAATCTGTTAAACGGTATGAAAGCGGTCGCATCCTGTCCTGTGCAGCGGGGCGTGGTTTGTCGGGGTGTATGACACTTGCTCCGACGTGGCGCAGACAGACGCTGTCAGCACATTCACTGAGACGTGACTGAAGTTAGGATGTTCCTCCTGGAATACTTTTCACCCTCCTCTCATCTGCTCCTCGGTGTCCTCTCGCTTTCTCCCTTCCACTAAGAAAAGCATTTTGAAGAACAGAAAAAAATATATCTAATAATAATAACCCACCCGTCCTCCGTGTTCTCATTTCCCACCTCTCCCACTCACCACCTGTCTCTTCCTCGACGTATCCATCTCCCTAAATCTCCCTGGATCCCCGCTCTTAAACCGGCTATTGTTTTAGCATCCTGTCCTCTAACCGCCGCTCGCTCCTCTCCTCTTTTCCTCTCTCTCATCTGTGTCAATCACGGGCCTGTCACCGCGTCCCTCACCCTCTGTGCACTCTCAGGCTTCAATCAATCAGCCAATCTCCTTCCTCGGCCTCGCTACATTGGAAGTGACAGGTGTCTCGCTGGCCGCCATCTTGATGACAGGCTAACGCCATAATTGTGTGTATAAATCCAGCCATCAAATCATAAAATGCAACAAATAGGATATATATATCTATATATAGATATATATATATACTGTTATTACACACACACACACTATATCCAGTAGTTAAATTAGACCAGCTGCAACATGCTGGGCAGAAATATACGGAATAAGTTCTATATAAACGTCACACGGAGGCCGATACAGAGGATGTGAGGCGAGGTGTGCCTGGGTGTTATCTCCAATGTACAGCATGAGCAGGTGAATTCAATGACAGCGCTCCTCTCTCTCTCCCAGAGGAACTTATCAGTTGGGAGTTTGATGGCCAGGCAATCACTGCCACGGGCACTTTGTTAACAAGCCTGGAGCAGGTGGCTGGATGCAGGGCAGAATATCAACATGGCACTGGCGCCATGTTTAAAAACGTGTCTCTACAACATATTCCGTGTGGCGGGGTGGCGTTTTGTCAATGTAAGATTTTTTTTTTTGAAGCACCAAACTATGATTCTTTTATCTTTTACACCATTTTCATGGCCGAAAATTCCACTCTGAGCAGAGTCAAGGCATCTCTGTAAAGTATTGATCTGTGTCACAGCCTTTCACGCTGTGCTTTGCACCTTTGGGGAGAGCTATTGTTATGCCATTACCCCCGGTGCAACAGCCTGTACAGCAGTAAGTGAAGATAATTAGGTGCTGCGGTTTGAAGCGCAAGGCAGCTCATATTTCCTCATTAGAGTTTTGGAAAATGTATAACAGCGGAATTGTTGTTTTGTGGAAACAGCAAGCGTCAGGATGTGGATTTCACCTGTAGCCTTTTACATATGGTGCCGTGATTTCTAAGAGAGTAAGAAGAGATTATATGGAGACACAGTCGGTAGCTGCAGGGAGCTCTTCTGTCCTCATTAGGGTTTGAGAAAATGTATAGCTGCGGCATGCTGTGAAAGAGTTTAAAACCACGAATCAAACTGTTCTCTGTAAATTCTGCACACCTACAGCAAGTTTCTCAGTGACCTGATTAATTGGTGCCATAAATATCTTAATTTACTCCCCCTTACTGGTGCACCTCAAATTCAAATGTTAGTATTGGAGGCAAATCCTCGCCATCGATCGCAGGCTGTCACCGTCTTAACGAGACTGAGAATTTTAATTACGATTCACCTCCTTGCTGTCTGTCTATTTTCTTTTTCTCTCGGTAACCCTCCCGTCGAACAGGCAGCAGCAGCAGCAGCGTGCCCGTGCGCACCTTCTCCACAACAATGAACAAACACACACATGCTGGGTGACTTCAAGCCCTGTTGACAAAACATTCTCGTGAAAAAAAAAAAAAACTGTTATTTGTGTACGTTTGCGGAATAAAAAAAATGCCTGGACAAAGCGACATTCATCCACCCTCTCAAACGCACATTCACGAAGACGCACACTCAAACCTGAGTACTCCGCACATTCACGAGCACACACACACACACACACACACACACACACAGAAATCCTCATCCTACCCTGTATGTCTAAAGAAAGCTCTGGGGACTCTCTGGACGCAGTGAAGTCAAAGACAAACAAAAAGGCAGCGCTCGCTCACACTAGGAGGGAAAAGAAAAAGCAGCCACTCCAAAAGAATTATGCATGGAGCAACAAAGGTGAGCGCCAGAAAAAAAGGAGGCAAAAGCAGCGGGATGGTTGTGTGTGTGTGAGCATGTGTGTGTGGAAAGAGTACTGAGGCGGCAGCAGGAGGGGTCCGGGTCCTCCTTGGAAGACAGAGCGGGTAGTTTTAAGTGCAAAGCGCCGTAAAGCAGCGTCGTCCTTGCCTTGAACCTTGGCAGATAAAAGCAGAGCTGTCAGTGTCTGAGGAGGTGAAAAGCAACAGGGGCTTTGGTCTGTTAATGTATGAGTACCTACCTCGCCTCTGTCCCCGGCCTCGTCTCCGTCTCAGCCTTACTGACAAACTGACAGGAGGTGCTAACCTCCCTGGAGAGAGCACAAAGAGCCGGTGTATGGACATAAGATAATTCTCCAGAGCCTGGTGGTTTGTGGAGGACAAGGTAAGGAACAACAGCAGGTAAACAATGTGACAGCGCCGGCTTTACAGCAAAAAAAAAACAGTGGGATAAATTTACAGTTTTGCATGGTGTAAGAGCTGTGAAATCCAGCCGCTTATGGGTGGCTGTTTGCCATTGGTGAGATTAAGACTAAAAAGACTCAGTGTAACAGAGCTGTGACAGGGGGCTTTGGATTTGCTTGGCTCTCAGCTAGATCAATGGGGTTACGTTAAATGGCAAGAGTCAGAAGCTTGTAGTGCAAAGAACACTGCATTTTTTAAAAAAAAACTGAAAACAGCACCGAAAAAACTGAAAGCAGCTAACATGAGAGATGTGAGAGCACAGTGTACAATAAGATACAGTATTGGGCTGCACCAAATTCATAATAATCACAAAAGTGGTGATGTATTAAAGCAGGTTGCACTGTTAACAATAGTTAAGGCTAGTTAAGACTTGGATTTAGTAGTTGTGCAGTTTAGCATGAGGGGGAAATATGTGGTTATGATAACCAGCTGATGCTATTTGGTCATTTTGGCAAAATGTTACTGCCGTTTTGTGCATGGACAAACATATAAAATGGCACAAAACAGCTGGTGCAACTGGCTCCGGCTCTACTGTGTACTGCAAATGCAAGCGGCTGTTTTATATTAGGCTACAGTATATAAAGTGTGAGAGGTGCCATAAAGATCAAATAAATCTTGACAGGAGACAGTCCGGAGAATCACAATGCCAGGAGATGTGCCAGCAGGTCACCACGGGGACAACATTTGTGGCCCATATTTTACTGCCTTGGCGTGAGTTCAAGTAGTTCTCAGTCTGATTTGTCTGGTCGTAAGGTAAAGTGCTGGCTAAGAGTGTGTGGATATACCAACAGTGACAGCTCTGACCCACTGAGCGCCTCTGATTTACTGCTAAATCCTGCTTCATTCAGGCCGTGTAAAAATGATAAATAATGCAGAAGTAGCAGGGTGTAACATTATTGGTAAAAAAAAAAAAAAAGGCAGAATACCATACCAGGGATTTGTTGTTATGAATGATAAACAATATACACAAAAATACTTAATTTGACTCTAAATTGTCTCTTTACTATGGTAAACAGTAAAGCTGAGAGCCTGAGACTAAATGAAACTTACATAGCCTCAAAAATAAAGACAATTTCAGCTCAATTTGGATGACAACACGTTTCACAAAGCCCACAAAAACAACATGCATGACCAGCAGCAGACGCACATTATGAAAGAGTCGCAGGGTTAACGCCGTTAAACGATGTTCAGTGAAACAACAGCACTTAGGTTTAGGAAAAGATTTTGGAACTGAGGTTACGTACGTCAAAACAAGACAACAAGACTTCAGGTTGTACACGGACAGTCATAAATACTACGGCCGCTATAGGTTGCAGTCTAACAATAAACTGCTGTATAGGTCGTCTCTCGCAGAGACGACCTATACAGCAGTTTATTCGAGCAGGACGCTCTAGATGTTGGATGAAGAGCAGTAACAAACTCTGCATGTGGTGCAGGAGGATATTTATAAAAGTCAGGTGTAATCTCAGCAGTGCACTGTTCTGCAGTTTTTTTCTCGTCGGTTGTCGTTTTATTAATATTCCTCCAAAGGATGCACAAATTCAACCTTTTCTCAGGGTACGTGAAGATACGTTAGAGCACCAGTGCTCTCTTTCTACATAAATTAAGGTTATTTATTACTAAATTGTTTTCGAAATGACAAATTAGCAAATGTAATTGCTGGCTGGATTATGTTTATGGGTAGCAGGGTTCTTTATAAAGAAAGTGAAGCACTACATTTGGAGTTTAGAGTCCAGGGTTTGACTCTATGTCCTGTCTGGGGTTAGGGTTACACAACAAAAGCACTTTAAGGTTCATGTCTGGTCAAACTAATCCATTTCCTCCCTCCACGTCATAACTTTCCCAATCTTAAACTGTACTATCATAAAAAAGGCACAAAAAGGCCAAACATTTATCTTTAAAAAAAATGTTTAAAAAGTACTTTAAATAGAACATTAAAGTTGATTTAATTTAAATGCAGTCGGACTCTTTTTTACGACTTATGAACACCAGTGCTCCTTTATTTACAAAGAAATGCTTCTGACTAAATCATATGGCCACCACAAGATATCATTATGTTACTGAACTACGACTACATTTCTCCACCTTCAGGCTCTTGTGCCGTTTCTCTGCTGAGAAGTTGACGGAGCTGATCAGTTTAAATTATCTTCACGCACAAAAGGTCGAGGGACGTCTTTGTCTCGGGCAGCTCGTCTGCTTTGAGGCGAGGTCTTTCTACGTAGGTGCTCAGCCTGTGTTTTCTGAATGGTGAGTCATCAGCTGCCAAAGTAGTTACCAAAATTACACCTGATGCCCATCAAGCCTGCCTCTTTGCCTCTTCCGCCTGGCTGCATGTGAAACATCAAAAAGCTACCCCATCCTTTCAACACACGGGCTGGCCTTTCAGCAAAAGTCCTCGGGAATTGCAGATGGACTCGTCTATCCAAAGAGCGCTGTGTGCGTGCGTGTGTGTGTGTGTCAAGATGTGTGCAAAAGAATAAGAAAACACACCATTTTTCATGCAAGCTGTCAGGGACAGATTGTAAGGAAATTACCTACTAAAAGAACCTTCTGGGTTGAGCTCAGCGCACGCTCACCTATCATCATAGATTAGGTTAATAAAGTTATTCTTTCATTGAAGAGAGCGGCGCTTTAACCGAACAACACTTGAAGATGTGTTGTCTTAATTCAGAACAACCTTCTACCCCAACCTCTGCTGTTTACCTTTCAAGGGTGTTCCTTTCAAGAGGCACTAAGGCTGAACACGAGGCTGGTAGAGAGGACACGGGGAGGTGAGAGAGGGTCGTTTCAGAGATGAATAAACACAACACACTCAAGGTTGTTGGTGATAATTTGTGATGAATTGCCAGGGAGGATATGGCACATTGGAGGACGGCACCAAGGCTATTGGCTAAGAGGGAGAGTAAATAATGACACTCGATGTTCCACCTTAATCGGCCCGATTCTCTCTTCAATTTACGTTTAAGGGTCTTTTTCATGTTTATCTCCCATGCAGGCAGGCGGCGAGTGAAAAGAGGCGAGATCAAGCAGACTTACTTTTAATGGCCGTCTGATATACTCTATAAGTCTTTCCATGAATGGGTTCTCCGCAGGTGTTCAAGGTTTAGGGTTCTACTACTGTTCCCTGGTGGGGCTTAAACAAGCTTAAACAAGGGGGTTTTCTCAGAAGGTGTTTGGTTTAGAGTTCATGGTTCTACCTCGATGTGGTAACGTGGATTTTTGGCACTTTTTTTGGGCTGCATCCAACTATTTCTTTAACTTCCAGACACTATAAATCCGACAAAGACGTCCCTCTAAGCTCTTAAGTACAACGCCACGAATGCCTCAGAGGAAGGGGGCATTGTTGTTGTCCTTTGTAGGATGCATCATCCTTCTTCTATGACAACAGCCCCCCCACCACCACCTTCAAGGGTGGCCATTCAGAACAGGTACAAACACTTGTGCCTTTAGAAGTGGTCTGACAGCACTTCCTATGAACTAGTTTGTTTCAAACACACCCCAGCCTTTAGCCAAAGCGCTTTTTTTTTGATCCGCACGGCAACATGTTTTTCAATGACGATCTCGCACGGTGATGTTTTTGCAGGTGTAATGTTTTGATCTGATGATGCTGCAAGATGAAAGCTCAGGTGAGTTATTACATTTCATCCTGTGGAGGAACACGGAGGAATTTCAGTCTGAAACGTAAAAAGTCAACCTCGGTTTTGACCAATGTAGTGGACAGACATAGCCGCTCACTGATCAACATCACAATTAGAAGAATAAATAACTTACATTATTTCCGTTTTATTCATTGTCTGAGCCATAACGATCTTTTATTTTGAAAAATGACCGGATTCTCATGCTAAAATGTGACCCACGAGCGAGCAAAATGAGTAAAAAACTGTCGTCTTTGGAAAGTTTCTTTGCGAAGGGGAAAAGACCCAGTGAGGAGACAAAAGAAGAGCCTACGACTCCCAAGAAAAAGAAAGCTGCATTTAACAGACAATACCAGGAGTCCTACTTAAAATGTGGATTCATCGCGACAAGTGATTCCCACGCACCAAGCCCGCTCTGTATAATATCTCTAATGAGGAAGCTCAAGGCTCCCATTGATTTAGCGTTATGGTATGGGTTTCATGCACTTTATATTTGTTTTTCTGGTGTACCTGTATCTTATTTTGAAGGCATGTTTAAACGTCACCATAGCGACCAGAGTCAGAGAGGATGTTATTCATGTTATGTTGTTGGCGCGACGTTACGAGGTTCGCATGCTAATAAAGTTGCATACGAGTAAACAGTGGATTCATGTTTATTATTATATTTACAATACACCACAGTTTTTATGCCGGTCGTCATTTTTATTTTGTTGTATTTATCCGTCACACCTTAAAGCTCGGTCCGTGAAAACGTTGTCTGACGTTAAACCGGACCAATCACTCTTTGATTGAATCGCTCACAATTTATAGACAAGCAGCGTAAAAATGAGGAATCCCAATTAGACGTTGCCTGGCTGAGGATACAGCGATGTATAACATCCATATAATACATTCATTAGAGTATCATCCTAACTCGTGTTTCCCTGGTACTCCATCTAAAACCTCTGGAGGCCTCCGGCCCACTCTTCTGCTCTCCCACATCAAAAGGAACAAGGTACTCCGCTCGCTCGCATCTATTCAACACTGATTTCTAATCTGTGTTTTGTCAGAACCATCTATCCCAAGGATGTTGTTGTGTCCTGCTGCTTTATCGTAGGTGCACGCACGCCTCTGCTGGTTGAACGTTGTGTGAAGACGTGGGCCTGGAAGCCTGTACTGCCACAACTTCTAATCCCCCTCATTGAAGTCAGTAAATCCCAGCCTTATTACCATATACCCCCCCCCCTCTCCACTTGTATGACTTTCACACTCCCTAGGTCTTCTCCTGCTTCTGTATCAAAACTGACAGTATATTTTTGTAATTCTTATGACGTGGCTCCAATCTCAAATTCATTTCTCTTTTGTCTCTCTCTATTTGGGTCAGTTTGTTGTTTTGTTCATTTCCAGCGGCTCAGGGAGGCCGAGCAGATTGCGGCATGTTTAAGTCGCTATCTCTGGCAGGTTAGAGCGCAGGGCCACCTTGGGTGAGGATCGGATAAAGGGTGTGGAAATTAAAACTGAATGCTTTGTGCAGCAAGATGTTGGGCAGTGAAGCATCAGCAGTGAAGCATCAGCAGTGAAGCATCAGCAGTGAAGCATCAGCAGCAGTGAAGCATCAGCAGTGAAGCATCAGCAGTGCAGCGCTTGTTTCCTTTCCAGCGGCCGTTGGTCAGCTGATGCGACAGCCTCTGCTACGTGGGCAAGCGGCTCGTGCTTTCCAACAACATTTGCGGCGGCGTTGATTTTATTAGGACCTTCTTTCATGCTGGTTCAAACGAGAACAACAAGGCCGTGGGTGTGCGTTGAAGGAAGATTTCCAAGCTGAGTTTTGAGCTCACTGTGGTGTTTTGCTGGGTGGTGAAGAATATCAAAGTTTGGCGGTGATGTACTGTATATTTCTAGGCTTCTTTCTGCAGGGTGCATCCACGCTTTGTAATGTTTGGGATGTTCTGGCTCTGCTCCAGCACTGGGACTATAAATTCTATTTAAGACGCAGGGTGCTGATTGACAGACAGACACACGTATCTTTTCCAACACACACACACACGACCACGGTGAGTCTCTTGTCGCCTTCCAAGGTCACCTCTTCATCTGCGTAGGTGCAGTAATGATCCCACCTCCGGAGTGTAACGGCACCGAGGTGGGAGCCCAGGTCGCCCTCCAACCTGTCCCCTGGAATCCCCTTCCTCCCTTCTTCGGGGATGGAGATAGCAGCCATCAGACAGCAAAGACCGCAGGGGGAGAATCCCCTCCACCCTCCTCCGCCCTCTGCCTTTGTCTCTAATATGGAGCAGGCATAGCAGGGGCCGCTGCGTTTAGAAAAGCCCTGTGTTTCTCCCATAAAAACCACATCTATGGCCGTGGAGAAGCTTACACTGTAATCCTGCATGACGGATTGAGTCTGCCACTGCAGCACTCTTCTTCCCTCTCTTTCTCCCTCTCTTTCTTTCGCTCCTTGTTTCCAACAGGAACTTGTGCGGTAGCAGGCGCGTGCTCGAGTGCGGACACATGAATTCGTCAAAGGCATCATGATGTGTGCGTGGGCGCGTATACGTCCACATAATGCGCCACGTGTAAGTCTCCATGTGTTTTTTCCATTTCCCCTAAAAAAAAAAAAATTTTTTTTTTAAATATATATATATATATATATATATATATCAGCCTATAGCCGTTTCTGTAAAAAACATGATGCACCACCAGTGAAGAGAGTGAATAAATAGATGTCAGTGGCAGGAAATGGAAAATAGGTTTCCCTTTTTGCAAGTGAAAGAACAGAGTGTAAAAGATACCGTCACACAGACTTGAACAGTACAAGAGAATAAATCCCAATGGGAAGTCTCGCTGAAAGTAGTGGTGGAGAGGTATATAGATGAAACTGGATTTTGTATCCAGGCTCTCATATGCATGGATAACTGCGCACTAGTAGAGATGGCTTCTAATATAAAGGACATTTATACGCTCAAGGATCACTACTGTGAGGACGCCTCTGAGCCTGATTTGCTCCTGTCCTTATCTATCCATCCTCCTGTCACTCCAGCTCTTTGTCTCCTCCTTCTCTGAGCATCCACTCTGTATGTTGTTGCTTTTTTTACCTCTCACTCTGTTTCATAATCTCCCCCCTCTCTCTCTCTCTTACTCTCTCTGGGTATTAGGCATTCAAAGATCTTTCTGTGGCATGTGGTAGAAGTTATCACCCCATCTCTCTCCCTCCCTCAATCTCTCTAATCTTCCTTAATCTTCCAGCCCAGAGTGAAGTGAGAATTAGTTTCTCACTCTCCCTCATCAATCTCTTGCACCTCCTCTTCTTCTACCTCCTTCTTTCTCCTCTGTCTCTCCCCCCCTCTCTCACTCTCCTCCGGATCATCCTCACCAGCTGCTTTCTTAATCCTCCTTCTTGCGCAGTTCGTCTCCCCTCTTCTCCCTCGCCTCTCATTCTGCTTCATGTCATCAACAAAACTGCAGAGGTCATTTCGGCTTTGCCCTCGTGTCTCTCTTTCTCTTTCCATTTCCATTTCCACCTCTCGCTCTTAAGATATTTTTTCTGGCTCTCACTTCAAAAGGCTCTGCGGGGACTTGCGCATTCAGTCTGGCCTGTTAACCCTGAGCCGTGTCCTTACCTGCTCGCCGCAACCGTCCTGCACGCAAATTCTGAGGCAAAGCAGATGTTAACACCCGCAATCCGACATAACACAGGAAGCACAAAAACACTTGTAGTTAAGGTCAGATTCAAGTCAGCATTAAAATCCCAAATGTTTGCTATTGAAAAGCACGCATTTATTACACTTCCGTTTGTGTCCCATTTTTTTTTTTCTAAAGCAGCTTTTCATGTTTAACCTTTTCAGGATTTCAAGTTTTGATGAATTTTGCTGATTGTATTCGATTGCACTCAAACTCCCTCTCTATCCTTCAGAGCGCAGAAGCACTTATCACAACCATCAACAGAGGCCCCAGTGTACACTGTTGGCGGGCTACAGCACCGCAGAGAGGAATTAATAAACTGCAAAGTTAAAGGCCAGGAGTAGAAACTGTGCCTTTCAGCACATCACCTCACAAATCCAGAATCTTTCATTCTTTGGTCTGATGGGAACCATCCAAATCCTGCTCTGATTACAAACACATTATGTACCATTTTGTGTTCTAATTTTCCACCATGCACAAGGCTCCGTGTCAGAGCTGCATGGGGGGGGGCGGAGACGTGGGGGGGGGTGGGGCACACACTCATTTTGCCAAATGCGCACCTGATGTTATTTTTCGACTTCAAACCTCCAGTCGAGCATTTTTACTTAAAAGCACAGACTGAGCTCGGGAGAAACACATCAACAAATGCGATGCATGAGCAACCACCAGAATAATGTGATGCAGTTTTAAAAGTCTAAATATGTTGCTTTTTTTTTTTTTTTTTTTTTTTTTCCCTACAAGTTGTGCCAATAAAAGTCATTTGTGGCCCCACAAAAAAAAAAAAAAAGAAACTCCACTTAATTAGCGAAACACCTTAGCCACAAGTGCTATGGAGGGAAATCAACATCCCTGTGCAGTAAATGCTCCTCGTGCTGGATTGTCTCTACAACGCTGCATCATTTCATAATAACATTACATTCTACAAGAATAAAGGCCACACACTTTCACTATGAATCACACTTTGATTGCACATAAGCCGGTGTGCCACACCAGAGGACAGCCATTTACATTTTAGAGTTCCAAATGAATATTAATTTCACTACTCCTCATTATCAGGGTGGCATAATCATGATGAATGCTATCCTGCCACGAGTGAGCCTTTAAGATCGGGGAGAAAAAAAACACACAAAAGGGTGGAAATACTCGTCGTCAAGTAGACGAAAGAAAGCAGTCCAGACCTTAACATTAAGAGTGCATTGGAATAAAATTCATTGCGTAACTGGGAGCTGCCGTATTTTAAAACAAGTGAGTCAGATAAAGGCAACAAAAAGCATTAATGCAGAGAGCAAGAGGCGGTAGCCGTTAAAAAAAAATAGATTAGCGGCACTGGGATAAACAGATAAGGAGAGCATGCATGTGATGAGAAGCAACAAAGTTAAAAAGATATACGGATGAAGGGAGAGATTGGCATTTGATCCCAACTCCTCCTCCTCCTTTCTGCCCTTTTCAGGGAGGGAAGAGATCAGTTAATGAGAGAGAAAGATGGATGAGAGATGAGAATCACACTAAGCTAAAAAAGGATAAGGGCTGATTACAGCGTACATGAATGCTGGGTCAGGTTGTCGCCTTAATCAGGAATGGATTTGCCGGCTGCAAGGCGTGTATTAATACAGTACAGCTTGAGGAGTCGGGTTAAGCTGTAGATAGTGTGTGCTGCTGAAAGGAGAAGGTGCTAGTCATTAGCATGCATGCAACAAAGCATGAGAAATCACATTAATCGCAGGGAATGCTAATGACAGTGATTGGCGTAATCACAGCAACACGAGCGGAAGGGGTGAGACAACAGGAGGTCAGCCATTCCTCTAGTTATCAGTCTTTCATGTTATTCCACCCCTGCTGATGTGGCTCCTCGAAAAAAATGACAGCACTTTGTCTCACATGTGACTGCCGCTTTTAGAAGTTACGCCACCAGCCCATTAATCCTGATGATTGGCAAATATTGTGCTGTTATATTCTAATTTTAACAAATTTCAAAACTGACGGCATCATGACTCAACACCCAGAACCATCCCACGTCACGCCGCCTCCCGGCTGGTACTACCTTCTAGTTCTTCCTGATTTATGTAAAGACTGGATTGCAAACAGGCTTTTCTGTGCGTGTGCGTAGGCGTGAACGGCGTGCGTGATTGCTAACAGCTACCGCAGTCACAAATGGTCGGCAGGTTGCATTCCCGGCGGTGTGGTGGAGCTATATCCACAATCAAGGCAATTAACCTGTATACGTCTGCAGGGATCTGCAGCTGTGGGGGAGACTGAGTTTAACACTGTAACCTACCAAAGTCTAGCTGGTAGAGGGCATCTGTTCACAAATCAGCAGAGCTGGAGTATGTAATCACGTTTCACACCACGCTAATCACTTCAGCCTAATTTATCACTGCTATGAAAACATTCTTATGCACTATTAAGGGCGAGCAGACGAGTGGGAGGAGGAGGGGAGACGGAGAGAGAGAGAGAGGAGAGGAAGAGAGA
>CALSCE010009779.1:826645-849749 GCA_943593645.1 Bovichtus variegatus | reverse complement strand
AGATAAAATACTTGGATTAGCTGGAGAGTGAGTGAGAGATGAAGAGGCTGAGATAGGAGAAGGGCAGTTGTGTAATCTTGGGTTTTAAATGAGTCGGCTCCTGCTGTGGTCAGAGGAGGAGCTCTGTCGTGAGATTATAATGAAGGGATTGTGGGAGAAATAGGTAGCGATACGGAGATACTAATAATGACAAAGATAAAGGGTTTGCGAGCCGAGGATCAAGACAATAGCTGTTTACGAATCTGCACGCCGGCTGAGACTTAATCTCCTTTCAAATATCACTTCATTTAGCTCAAGCAGAACGCACTGTACACAAGACACGAACTCACAGAAAGGCATAAATAAAACCTCAGTGTTTGTCTAAGATAAAAGTCCTTCCTTCTGGAGCTCTCCGAGTTGTAACCTGTAATACTTACCTTGGTAAACGACACCCGCTACACGGGCTGTGTCAATGATGTATGCAAATTGAATAGAAATGAGGAAAATAGGCTACAGATCCCAAAATAGCTAAACAAATAAGACGGAATAATGAATTTAAATGGTTATGGGTTTAACGAGACGATTATTGCAACAGGAGAGCAGCCACTTAACTCCCAGCATCGTGGGTCTGACCAGTAATGTGCAGAAGTTTTAGACATAGCTCTCACTATCAATCGATGGACTAATAACCAAGGATGTGGAGCTGGATGAAGCCTAATAAATGACTTCAAGTATAATAGCAGGAGAGATGTTAAGCACCTATTAAAACTTTCAGGGTACTTTCACACCTGACCCACATTGGCTCGGTCGATTTTTGGCTGTCAATCACCAGATCACACCTGCGGGTCACTTCCTGTGGTCAAGACCAAGGTAACAAATGACGGCGACTTTCTCATAATAGTTAAATAAAAGTAATTATCGGTAAGGTGATAACAGATGCTACGGTTGCATGTGGCTTGGTGAGTCACCAGCAAACATCCTATGCTGTGGTTTTGATAATAATAAATAAAGAAATAATGGATTATGAGCATGATTGGTCGGAACTGCAGCTGCACCACCATTTTAAATAAAGACAAAAAAGTGCATTCTGTACAGGAGGATGATATATATATATATATATATATTTATATTGGGGAGTTGCTGATTAGGGAGGACACAAGCTGAACACACATCTGGTTTCACTGCTTCCCTCTGTCTGACTGATCAGGGGAAATCCCTGCACTGTGCAGAATAATCTTGTATAAATAGAGGCTAAACGTCCCTTTATACAGATCGGGAGATCAGTATATTATCAGTTCACTATCAGCAGATGCGTTTCATAGTATTTTAGCTTTTGGATTTCATTTCATTTAGGCTGGTGTTGAAAGCTGTCAATCAAAACCTGCTGCAGACTGAACAACTGGGCCGATGCTTCTTTAAAACGCAGGTTTCAGTCTGATTCCAGGCAAAATCTGGTGTTTGTGGTGTGAAAGCAATAAAGCAGACAAAGGTTTTGTGATAACAGACATGTGATTTAAACATGAACTCAAAGGCTAAACTACTGTTGACTTTACAACAAAAGATGCTTCCTTTTTTCGCCTTTTTCACTCCATCCTATTCATAATTATTGCACACGGTCAAGTGGCAGTCTCCACTAATGGTGCTCATCATCAGCTATTTCTGTATGCTCTTTGTAACAGCACACATTCATGTGCACGTACAGAGCCATTAAGGAGTTGAGCGTTAGAATCTCTTAGAATCTGCAGAAAGAGCTAATTCACACATGAACATTAAATCTTACTGTAATCAACAATGGTAAAAAATGAGAAAGCTACTGTAAGGAGGAGACCGTGTTTGCATGAGAGTATGTTATAATTGCCATGCACACCTGGATGGATATGATTGGACGCGCTGGTGAATGAGCCAGTGATTGAGAAGCATGTATGAAACAACTGATGCTAATCAGCTAATAGCAGCAGGACTTGAGTGCTCTGCCTGAGCGCTAAGCTAAGTGCTGTCAGTCCATTTAACTTCGTGTTTAAAGCTTGTTTGTGAAGAAGCCAGCGCGAACACGGAAACGGTCTTTAACCATACTCACAATCTGGAGTCAAATCTAAAAGCAAAGCTTGAGCACGCGTCGACATTGACGATTGATCGATGGCCACGTGGCCAGAAGAGGGAGGATGATTGGCACTCGTCATGGATTTGATCTATCTGGTCTCCTCCACACCTGTCCCCCGTCTGTCTCGCGAAGAAGAAAAAACAACTGATCAATACGTCAGATCGATGGCTTCAAAGATTTAGCCAAACTTCTGCTCCGTTGTCAACGGGCTGTCATTCACACCTGGCTGCACAAACACATCTTGTTCCAACAGGAGACAGCTATTCACTTTCCGGCTTTCAACTGTCTGTGGAAAGTTAAGCACTCCATGTCGTCCATTCTGAAGGCTTCTGACAGGGGCGCGATTGTGTGTTTTTTCGGGAGGACTGAGCTCAGAGATCGGAGCTCGCGATCGGGTGCGTAGAAAAGGCGGGGGCCGGAAGCTGGAGAGGCCTGCTTGGAAAACAGGCGCTCGCAGAGGCTCCGCTCGGGAAATCATCAAACAGCAGTTGGTTAAGGGTCTCTCTTGTTCCGCAGCAGTAAAGGGACCTTGATGATGTGACACCAGGCTGAGCAGATGAATGTGACTTTTGGCTCTGGTTATAGATAGTCCTATTTAGTTCGACACGGCCCGCCTTTCTTCCACTGGCAGCCAGCTGAATGGAGGCTTGGCATTTGAAAGGAAGCCGAGAGATTTGCTGGCGGATTAATCCTTTCATTAGGGAAAGTGAGAAGTTAATTGCGGCAACAGCTGCATCTCTCATGTTTACACGACTGACAGTTTATACGCCATCCCTTTAAACGGAAAAAAGCAATTATCAATAAATGCAGGGCAATTTTGCCATGATGAATTGAGCTCAAATTAGGCTTTCTTCTTCTCCACACTGCATATACGGGGCGCAAACAGCCGTGTTGAATTGTCACACAACAAAGATAAAACACTCGACTTTCTGCGATAAAGAGAGTTCCCAGGGAGGGTGATCAAAGGTGAGCCGGAGTCGTGATTTCTAACTGAGGAGGAGGAGGGCAGATGAGGAGAGAGCGCAGGGAGGCAGGGGAGGCAGGGAAGGAGGGTGAAAAGAGCTCAAACTCACATGTTCAGGCTGAGGGGGAAGAGATGTGTTGATATACGGTGGAACAACAACTTCAACAGAAGAAGAGCTTGCCAGACAACTGGAAGTCAAAGTACGCGGGTAATTGAGAAACTGAGACAGCGTGGCTGTCTACATCCTTAAGTTTCAGAAGAAAAAAAATGTAAAAAAAAAAAAAGAAATACAGAAAAAAAGTGAAAGAAGGGAGAAGGCAGCTGGGGAAGTGGGACAATCATGGAGGTTGAGAGATGAAAGAGAAGGCGAAAAGTAATCGGATGACTGAAAGCAAGGGCAGCGGGGACTCCGACAGCGAAAAGGGATGGATGGAGGACGAATAGCACGGGGAGCACAGCAGCAGAGAGAGGCGACAGAGGAGCGGAGGCGCTGAGGAAGGCAGGGTAACATTCACCGTTAGAGCCGATCAATTTCCCGTCCTCTCAATAATAGATGTGACGAGCACGGTGGGCTGTTATCTGTCAGGCCTGACTGACCGAAATACAATCCCCACCGGGAGCCCACACACAGCTACGTACGCAGGTACGCTTATGCAAGCTCACGCACGTTCAACAGAAATGTCAGATGTCAACACCTACTTGAAGCACAACTTATGAGGTAACGCTGAAGCACATGGAGGCAAAAGAAACACAGAATTAGAATTCAACACAACATGGAAATCGTTTGTGCTCGCTGTCGTCTCCATGGTCACACGCTGATGCGCTGATGTCGCTGATGCTTTCATTCATCACTTGAACTTTCTGTCCACACACACACACACACACACACACAGATTTAAGCAGCTCCCACCGCCGTTTCTTTTCTCACGCCCTTGTTGTGTCCTTTTAATCCTCCATCTTTCCTGGGACCTGAATGACATGTCACACACGTGCATTTCCAAGGCCATGTTGCACTGACGCTGGCGCCTTCAACTATTGCCTGAGTGTGGTGGTACACACGCACACACATGCACGCACACACACACACACTAGAATCAGGTTACCTAACAGCTAGCGGGCGCGTCAGGCAGACGGTGGAAGGCAGGCATGTGGAAGGAGCCTCAGTGTGACAGAGCACAACAGAAACAGGCTCTCACTCAGCCCATATCTGTCAGGACCCCCCCCGTGTCGCTTTTACCCAGATGTGTCACACCAGAACACACACATGCTTCCTACACATGTGCTTTATCCCCAGCTGTTCCCCCTGCACATGTAGAGGGTGGAGGGTGTACTCGGAGCTTGTGATGGTGTACATGCACCTACAGATCAGGAGTGTCTCTTCATGTGCATGCTTTTGTCTTTGCTGACATTTGCTATATTGGGTATGTCACAGCATGTCTGCGCAGATGCATGCAAAGAGAGACTGACAAAAGTAGAACAGTGGAATATGTTAATGCGCGTGGTGTAGGGACAACACAGGAACAAATCAACAATTGTAAACGTGACAGTGTGACACACTGAAAACACATCAGACACAGGCAAGAAGTGGAAGAGCAGTCTCACACACACGCCGTGTTCAATCCAACGAGAGGGGGGCAGCAGGGTCCTTTTGGGCAGAATCATTTTTTATTAGGCATTCGGAGGCATTTCAACTGCCCGATGGAGAACAAAAAAAAATGACATTTGGAAAGTATTGAGACATAAATAGCCATAAAATGTATGAGCCAATTTGTGGGAGTCAGCTGAACGTCAGCAGCACAGTCACCATCACAGCCTGTGATCACAGATTTACAAACACAGAACGACTGCTGCCACAAAGAAAAAGCATATCAAATGCTCACTGCTGGCTACAGGTGAGCAAACACCTCCGTCGTCGAGCACACAGTAGCGTGTAATTACTGTGTTTGAATGCAACTATTTATTTACTTGTGGATAAGGAGAAATGTCAAGGAGCTATAAGGACAATCTGTTCCCGCTGTGCTATACTGGAATTTATGTTTGCTGCAGGCTTTCAAATGATGTGTCATTCGTGATTTTAAACAATAGGGAGCCACAGGAGAGAAAAAAGACCTGCACTGCCATGCACGTCTTTTTCAATAAAAATAATAGAGGTATATATTTGGACTGAATCACATTTTTTTTTTTTTTTTTTTTTTTTGCGCTATAAACTAACTTTTTTTGACGTATTTTGTAACATGTTTTTTTGCCAATACACAAAAAAAATGCTTTTGCTGCTCAAAACAAATATCTTAAAGCCCCCTCCCCGTTTAAAGGGACACGTCATAGAAACCATAAAGCCCCCTCCCGTTTAAAGGGACATGTCATAGAAACCATAAAGCCCCCTCCCTGTTTAAAGGGACATGTCATGCTACTATAGAAACCATAAAGCCCCTCCCCATCATGCTACTATAGAAACCATAAAGCCCCCTCCCCATCATGCTACTATAGAAACCATAAAGCCCCCTCCCTGTTTAAAGGGATACGTCATGCTACTGTAGAAACCATAAAGCCCCCTCCCCATCATGCTACTATAGAAACCATAAAGCCCCCTCCTCATCATGCTACTATAGAAACCATAAAGCCCCCTCCCCATCATGCTACTATAGAAACCATGAAGCCCCCTCCTCATCATGCTACTATAGAAACCATAAAGCCCCCTCCCCATCATGCTACTATAGAAACCATGAAGCCCCCTCCCCATTATGCTACCATAGAAACCATGAAGCCCCCTCCTCATCATGCTACTATAGAAACCATGAAGCCCCCTCCCCATCATGCTACTATAGAAACCATGAAGCCCCCTCCCCATCATGCTACTATAGAAACCATGAAGCCCCCTCCCCATCATGCTACTATAGAAACCATGAAGCCAACATGGCTGACTCTGGGGAACAGGAGCTGAAGATAAACACGATTCTTGGTTTCAGGTGATGAGACACTAATGAAACTAAATTATGAACATTTTGTTCCATTTCTGCCAATTAATCCTAAACTCTGGTCCTGGCACTGGTAAACCAAACTCTTTAGCTGATGCAGAAATATATGTATATGTTAATCATTAACAACCCCCTTCCCCCCCCAACACACACACACACACACACACACACACACACACACACTGTGGAACAGTTACCAGGCCATATATAAAAACACATCTACTGTTCTGTTCCATAGAGAATATGAAGGCGTCGTCCAGGGAGCTCATACCACACTAGCTTTGGTAGTGAAAATTGACTAATTGCTCCAAACATTAGCTAATTGAGGGAGAACCAACACTATCTGACGCCAGCTTTGTTCCCTGACATGTCCTGTCTTCTCCTGGACCTCCAGCCTCAGGTCCTTGAGGATCAGGACCTCCTTTATCTTCTGCCTCGTTATTGTCCCCTACAATGCATTTTTTCATGCATTTTCATACAATGCATTTTTTTTTCAATATTGTGGCTGCGAGGAGACAGGCATAAATCAAAGCTGTACATACCCTTTATATATTCCCAAATGCAATTTGCATTGAATGACCTTTGCAACAAGATTAAATATATTATTGGGATCCATTGTTTGGATATAAAGATAAAGACAACCCCTTACCTACCAGGAATAGATCTGTCAGTGTGTTCTAAGTATTAATTCAGCTGGCACAGAGTAATAACATTGATATTCAGCTGTTTTGCAGAGCAACATTAGCCTCCACTGCCCTGCACACCCACACAGCTGCTTTCACTTATTGTGGCCGGTTAGATTAGAGTCAGGCGGAGCTGAAATCACCAAAGTCCACTTTCAAAAGATCTTAAAGGTGTAAAAGGTAGCAGCAGAGAGACGTCAATCCAGAATGCGTACAGCCACACCTGACATCCACATTCATTTTTGGAGAAGCAAAAATAAATCTCTTTCAAGGAGAACAGCAGGATCAGAAGCAGTGGAATGTGTTATGTAGTGTTTAGTGTATTTAGTGTAGACAACTGTTAATTAGCTCTTATTATTTTTATTCTGCAAAACACAGCAATGTGTTTGACGGGTCATTGCAACAATGGATCTCCCCATTAGCAGCCGACGGTGCTAGATATTGGCCTGAATTACCATTTCATTTTTATTTCTATTTTTTGTTTTGCAATCAGTAGAAAGTGACATACGTAGCAGCAGTTAACGTCGTTGGCAGTGAATAAAGAAATGCCTGAAATTAAGCGATTTTTTTTATGAATGTAGCCAGGCAGCTAGCTACATCAGAGGACGACGTTCCTCCCACTGTTTCTCTAATCCACAGAGGCCACAGCAGAGCTCTGGTTTCAGACTGGGCAGATGTCTGCAGTCGTTCTGACTAAATCCTGAGGGGAACCAGACCTAATCAGCCAATTAAGTGGAAACACCTTTACTGTGCATGAGCGGGGCTATAATGTAGGCATCGCTTTTATACAAGGCCTTTTTGCTTCATTCATTTCTAGTCTAGTTTAGTTTCTTGTGTTCACCACAAATGCCGTGTTTCTATGTTGACTCCTAGACATAAAACCAAAATTGTATTTTTAGGGAGTCCATTGAAAGCACCGTAGTTCAAACTGTGGCTCCGTTATTAGAGGGATTCACGTGTCCGTGTGTCTCTCTGAGCTTGTCTGTCTGTCTCACCCTGCCATAGACTTGGCAACCTGCCCGGGATGTTTCCTGCTTTCTGTCCAGTGCATGCTGGGATAGGCTCTGGCGAATTTATGACCCCAGACAGGAATAGGTTGGCATGTTGAAATGTTTGTAGATCGGTAAAATATTTAATGTTGTTCAAAAATGGGATCCAATATCGCTGTGATACGATTTCTTTCCACATGATCTAGGAATATCCCCAAAAAAAAACTATACATCAATTGCTAGAAGCTCTCTTAAATGTTCAACTCCACTTTCATGTACTATTTCCCTTTTTTTTTCCACGCAAACATTACTCAAGCTTTTATTAATAGTCTTGTGGCGTGTGTAAAAATAGCTGGAATCGGTGTACAGAAACAATATGCTGGGGGGAAAAGTATTATGATAATATAAAAGTATGAAGGCATTTCTAGGCCAAGAGAGGAAAACTGCTTCCAAAGAATGGAGCATGACTCCCCAGTGAGCGGCTCACTTTGAGTGTAGCAGCCCTCTGTGTACAAAAGGGAAAGAAATTACAGTCCACTTCAAGAGAGACGAGTGACAAGACTGCGAACAGCAAACAACCTTTCTGCCTTACAACACCATGTAACAACAATGAGCAGATTCTCCATCCAAAGCATGCTCTGTCAAGCTCTAAACATGATTCCAGCATTGCAGCGCTGTGAAGTCCCTGCCATGTAGGCCAAGCCAAAACAAATGTGATGTCAATGCAATAATAAACGAGCTTTGTGTTTGAGTGCGACCATGATAATTAGTCTCAAGACGGTATGTTAGTAGAGAGAAGGCTCATAAAATATAGAGGCCATTTGGCGTGCACTCAAGAACAAATCTGTATTCTAAGAGCGTAGGCTGTTACACTAATGTTCTACATAGTTTAAATCTGGCAGAGGCACAGTCAGAAAACTTTGCTCGGAGCAAAGATGCTGACGGTTCCAGGCAGAAATATTACTGAGTCAGCGCACGTACGTGGACGTGCACACACCCCGCTCTCAGACACACATAACAAACATGGCGCACGCTCCGCTCACTACAGAAACATCCTTTTTGTTGACAGGACTGCCCATGTGCCCGAGAGACCGCACGCATCACTATTCAAGGTTTCCGACAAAATTGGGGTCGCCGCTGAACAGCGCGGCAACTCAAGGTCGGGGAGATGATAATGATGTTTATGAAGTCTAAATCGACAAAATAAGATTCCCTCTGTATCTTCCCAAGTGCCTACCTGCCGAGCAAGCCTCCATTGTGACCGGGTGTGAAAGGTCTGGTTCGCAATTTCAGCTGGAAGGCACATCACATTGTGTGGCGGAGCTGAGGACGGAGGCTGAGGAAAGCACACGGAAACCTTCAAATCAGAGTGCTTGGGAGTGTGTGTGCCATTCGCAGGCAGGCAGGTACCAGAGGCGCATTCCTACAGTTTCATGTTGTGAATTATAAGATTATTGTCCCCAGCATCCTGCATCAATGGGGCACACGGTGGCATTTTGACAGCGCTAATCATCTCGTTCCGAACCTGTGCCGTTTGCTTATGGAAGCGCACAAGTCTCCGGTGGCTGAGCTCCGGGGAAACATGGCAGCAAAAATAAAAAGCGTAGCAAAGATCTTTGCTGCCCGTTGGGTGGTCCACCAGCTCCTGGTGGGCTCTTTGGTTCAAGATGCTAGCTGCTTACTTAAATTGTTACATGGCGTGTTTTCACAGCTTCAGTTCAAACAACACGCTCCCCTGCCATGCCGCCCCCTTAAGAGAAACAGCAAATACATCTTGGCCATCTCCTCCGGAACTGGCAAATAAAGAAGAAAAGAGACTTTGTATTTCTTTGAAAGTTTAAGGCTGTTTTCCGCTCCTGTCGTTTTCATTTCTGTAGCCTTAATTATGCATATAAAATTAGACTTTTTGATTAAGGCATCAAAAACAGAGCAGCGCGGTTTGAGCGTGGATTTTCGGAGGGGAAACTTGCGAAGCCTAATTGAAGTGGGCTTTAATAGCAATCAAACACAAAAAAAATCTGTGACAACGAGACTGAATTGGTGTTGTAGTAAGCAGCCACAGCTGGGCTGCATCGCACACTGACGCTGAAATGTGCATTTAGCAGATCAATGTATGTAATTTAGATACGGGAACGCACATAACCAGGGAATTATATGCAGTGCTTCAGAAAAGCGTCCATGTGCATCAGAGTATGACTGGGACTGACCACCGTTAACGCAAAAGTGCTCTCACACACTCTTACACATACACACAGCCTCAACCCCAAAGCGCTGCTTCATCCTAAATTACAATTGTGTAATTCTGAGCTGGCCGCTCCTCTGGGCCAGGGTATCGATGATTCATTTTGCGTTTTATCAAAGAAACAGGAGTGCCATTAAAAAGAGATCAGTCAGCCACCAGGCTTGAGGAGTCTGCTCCTAATTGGCCATTCATCAAAAAAGCCTTCTCAAGTACATCCCAGCGCTGAAATATCACGCATGACAACTGAACCGCACTGCATTAATTACACTCCTGATGAACCTCTGGCTCTGTAGCTCGCCCCTGGGCTGGACCAACGCACAGGTGCACACGTACCTGGACGCTGAGCACGCTCAGAGAGCCGTGACCGCGTCATGATAAAGCAGCTTTCTCTAACACGTAACAGGACAAGAGTGCGCGACAGCAAACTCAAAATCACTGTACTTATCAATGTAATGCGACACTGGGATAAGCACGAACAAACATTCCCTCTTTCTCTTTATTCTTAGCTTCAAAAAAACTCTCCCTAAGGTGCTGCCTCTTTTTCATCTGCTCAGTATCACCAGTCAAACCTTTAAAAAGCTGCTTTCAAGCAGTCCTCTTCACAGCAGGTCCAGCACTGGTTTAAGAAAAGGATAGTAGTAGTCACTGTCTCTCCTTTGTTTTTGTTCCACTAAGCAGCCATCGGGACACACACAGACGAAGCATTTTAAGCTCCATTTCTTTCCTCTCGCCACGTGCAGGGAATTCTCCCTTTCATCCATTTCCTGATGCACTCTAACTAGACAGTTTTCGGTCATGTCCCAGAATTGTGCGTGCTAGCTCTCTAGATTCCCTCACACACAAACATGAACAGCTGCACGTTTGCTGACAATTCATCCGTCTCTGAATCTCTCATTTTCTGGTTTGAGCATTTAGGTGCCTTTTTTTTCGCCCTTCTGAGCTGCCGGATCAGCTGGGGCCGGGTTCATTGCTAAGCAGTTGCCTAGAGGCCAAGAATCAGAGAGGCAACCACTCATAATGTGGCAACTACGGGGTTAAAACGGGCATGAAAAAAGAAAGTGCCACATGTAAGCTTGTCTGCATGTGCAGGCGCTCACACACTATTTATCTGCGGTGTTTTTCCTTGAGGCGCAGGACTGATGAGGAAGGAATCTTCAAAGTAACGGAGTGAAACCCAGATGCCGTTTGATGTGTGGATAATGATTTAGGTGAGGCAAAGCAACACTTTCTCCACATCCGAGCTCAATAGAAGTCTAGAACTGTTGCGTAGACTTGAGCATGAAAACCCGAAATTGAGAGCTTTACGAGGCATGGGAAATGTAGCTCTGAAGTCTTGGATGCACAGATTGTTCCTAAAACAGTCAGTCTGTGCAACTCCTTTTCATACATCAAGCAGCAATAAGCATACACTACACACTACATGCACCTTGTGGGAATCGAACTCCTGCCCTTGCAGAATCTTGTGCATGTCAGCCCCTGTACAGGAGCTCTGGGCTACGCACTGCAGCTATCAGTTCATCATTGTCATACAGTAATTCAGTATGTAATGTGCCTCTAAGTCCCTAAGAAGCAGAGGAACAGACACACTGTCTACACGGAGCATGCTAAGCCCAGTCAGTGTCCTGCAGGACCGGCTATTTAACACAGGAATAAGCCAATTATCTTCATGGAGTAGGCAAATTTACAATAGGATTTACTCAATTCCTACAGGACTCCTATGTCAGGGGTGGCAGCTTATACTGTAGGTTTCTTTCTGTCGTGGCCACACACACACACACACACACACGTCTGCAGCTGATGTGATTCATGCAGCCATGCATATGCACATTACCACCAGTCCAAGCAAACACCTACACAGTCCCTCCTACCTCTCCCAGAATTACTGTCAGCCTTAATAAAGGTGGGATACGTAATACCACCAAACACTGTGCTGCAATCTGCACAAGCAAAGTCAATTGAAAAGTATTTTTTGTTCAGAAAAATTGTTAATTTCCTGAGTACAATAAATTGAATTCCAAAACATTGGTTACAGTCATTGGCACCTTTTTGTTAAAGCTTATTAAACTCTTCCTAATTTGTGCTAAACCACAGTGAAATTATTTAAGTAGCTACAGTTACTGCTTTCAATTTCATGTGCGCTTCTGAATTGAGAAATAGGAACAAGGAATTTGAAAGCCAAGGAAAGTTGTGAAATTGAAAACTGCTGATCCGTCACTTATAAAGATTTGCACCAACGCTAATCACTTCAATGATGTCTGAATAGAGAAAATCAAATTTAACATGAAATGTAATGAATTATTGGATTTAAAATCTCTAAAACCAGTCACATCCTTGTTACGCGTAACTTCAGGGACCCTGAGAAGCTAAGTATTTACATAGTGTTCTTCCTCCTCCTGTACTCGTACAGCCTACACTAATATATGTGCACGTGGCGTGTGAAAACACTGAAAACTTTCCAATAGGATTTGACAGAAATATATGAAAGAAATGCTCAGGAACATTATTAAGCACTCGATACCTGGCTCAAATTCAACTTTTCCTCAGAAATAACTAGAGAAAAGATTCATTTTAGATCACCACTCCAATACTTCATCTGGTGGCAGTAAGTCTATAACCAACACACACACACACACACACACACACGCACATTTAAAGCTCTCTCGTTCTGTCACTGCCTGAGTCTCTTGCCCTCTCCCTTCGTCATTTCTACACAGCAGGGTATAAATGTAAATACACAGAAAACACAGCCACACACACACACATTCACCCCCGAGCAGCGTCCCGTCTTTCTGCGTAATAATGTCTCCGGTGGAGCGAGCTGCTGCACTTTTTCCACTGGACTCCATCTTCAACTCACTCATCCAAACAGCCATCAGCCATGAGCTGGGAGAGCTGCCCCCCTCCACCAATCTAACGTCCCTCTCTGAAATGCAGTCCAGTAACACAGACCCCCTGCAGACAGCGGAAAGGGAAGGCGCCCGCCATACTGTCAATTCTTGTTGAAAGGGAGGATTATGTATGAGTTTCCAAAGTGGCAGACCAGGGTGTGTGTCTGCTCTGGAGTAGGTGCCTGCATATATGCATCTGCACCTGCCTGCATTACCATGTGCACGTGAGTAAACAGCCATGTTGGTCTGAGAGCAATCAGACCGTGACAGACTCTGCACCATCCCACAGGCCTCCACTGCACCGCTAGACATAGCCATTTCCTCTAAATGACCCCCACCCCCTCCCTCCCTCCCTTCCTCCCATCACCACCGGGGAGAGAATGGCGCCATGTCTAGGCATGGCACTCCTCAGACTTGGGTCAGCGCGTCCCGCTCTAACCTTAGTCAGGGGACAATTAAGACACGCCGCTGTGTCTGGGGATGCCAGGAACATGGCGGCACATCAGGGGACGACGGGGACACGGCACTGCATTGGGGGGGACGATGGGGAAAAGCGTGAAGGATGTTCAAGCTAAGTCCCACACTTTTCCTGACAGATGCCTGCTCTGAAAACCCTCGGCGAATATCTCGCCTTAAAAAGTCAGCATCAGCAATCATGTGTCTTCACCTCCTTTGATGCACGATCACCATCAAAGGGCACTGAGGGAAGGTATAGGACATCATCCTTCACATCTCTCTGGAGTTTAAAGGGAGCATCACGTATGGATGAAATATTGCTCGTCATTCACTCGCCTTGAGTAGGTAATTGGAGATGATATAGTTGAGATTCAGTTCTGCATAAAGTCACTGCAGAGTCACAGGCTTTTTTTTGCTCCCCCTTCAAAAGAGTGACACTGGAGGAAACGTACTCTGTCTAAAGTTTTATATAGCTCAATCCATTTTCCTCATGTCTGGAAAGCAGGAATAAGGAAGTACAAGCGGGATCTCAGGCTACGTTAGATCCTGTAAGCTCCTTGTTTCCTTTCCTGTTTCAAACAATCGGAAAGGGAATTCTGCCATTACATTATCTCTGAGCGCGAGGGCTCTGGGGAATGTTCATGTCTTGAGCACTAAGCTTTTATTTCCTTGTTCTCCACCAGGATCCCTGGGAGGCCTTGTTGTCTGATTCATTTCACTGAATTGTCAGCTAATGAATGGTACGCGTCCGTCGATTGCCACACGCTCGGAAGAGTATATCTTGGGGATTCTCCCATTCTCATTAGGACGGAATCAGAAGGAACTGATCGTTCACCATGTTCCATGTGTGTATTTCCCATAGGGGGGGTTGCATACAGTATGAAGCCATTACTTCCCACCATAGAAGGGTGATCAACATGTTTCGCAGCGGCTCTAACATCTTCAGGGGGCAACGTCATTGATGGAGTTTGATTGAGTCTTTATGGAAAGACAGCCAGTGGAGTCTCTGGAACATAATTAGTAAGTAATCTGTCTTCCAACTAAACTCTACGAGGCAGGAGAAGCAACGAGGTTATGTAAGATTGGTGGGGGGGGGAATGGTTAAAGAAAATCCTCATGCAAGACCTGAATTTAAATGATTCCCTGGTACGTCCTCGACTCTCTAGTTTCTTTCTTGAACACACATACAGCCTTTTTTTATATGTCCTTGGTGGGTTTTTTTTCCCCGAGTCTGTCGTCGCCGTTCCATCCCATCACGTATCCCATCACGTATCCCGAATCCCTTCCTTATCACCGGCCATAACACGCAGTAATGTCCGCTAATGGGATTTGGTGTGTCCCTCGCTTGTCACAACTACAGCACCTTTCTGTCCAGCTTCTATTCTTCAGGCAGTTTTATCGCCGGGATAAGTCACCGACTCAGTGCGACCTGTCTGCTTCCACCAGCACCACCCCTCCTCTTCCTCTTCCTCTCTATCTTCCTACTACTCTACGCTCATTTTCCATTTTCTAATCTCTCCTTGTGTTCTGCCCCACCCCTTACTCTGTCCACCTTTTATCTATTCCCCCTTTCTTCATCTAACTATCCCCGCTCTCCTGCCTTGATGTCTCCTAGCTTCCCCTCTCCTCCTTCTCCCTCTGCCCTGCTCTGCTTTTCGGTCCCCATCTGGGTAAATGCAAGAGGTATCTGGTGTAAACAATCGCTAACTGAACGCTGACACACAGATTGACTTTCTCTCTATCTCTTAACAACATTAGCAGACGAGAGAGTGTACGTCTCCCTCGTCCTGTTTCCTCCAACAACAGAAAGAGTGTCGGGAGAAAATTGCAGAAAAGTGCTCATGCGATCAAAGACACACTTAGCGAAACATACTCAGAGATAAACATACGCACCAATACGCACGCATATCATACCAGACACACATAAACAAACATAGTCTCGGCGTTGGAGCACATTGAACTGATTGTACCCATTTACCCTGGTGGGACAGCGATGCATAATACATGAGCTTTCCACATACATAAACATGTTTCACACTGATCAGAGCCATTACAGGGCTTAAGGCCCACGTGTGTGTGTGTGAGTGTGTGTGTGTGTGTGTGAGTGTGTGTGTGTGTCTTTAATGTATCACATTAGTTGTTATGTGTATGATCAACAAGGGGCACAGATTTTCCACTGGAGAATTGACCCAGCTGCAAAGATGACTGTATCAAAAGCTCGCCATGCTCACATCATCAAGAAATTATATATAGATATGGCAGACCCACTTTTCTTACTTTTACAAAAAATATAGTACAGCAGGCTGCAGTAATCGATATAACCTGAGAAGACAGGTCGTAAATCTAAGCAAATGTATTTCCCAGAAGGGCAATGAATGCATAAGGTTTCACACAAACAATATCACTATTTCTGCACAGCGTTAAAAAAAAAAAAAAAAAAAAAAAAAAAAGGGGGGAAAGCACTTCTGCACAAGCGCATCCCCGACACCCCTGGATATGAAGCCAAATACTTATTATCACAGACTTATAGGGTCGCGTAATAAATGGACGCAATTAAGCCGGGTTTTTGGAGCGACTCGGAGCCGATCAACCTCATTAGAGACGCGCTGAACCGCGGAGAAAATGCGCATACGGACGGCGAGCAGGTAAAATATTTGCCCCGGGGTGTCGGTGCTCGGTGTGTGACAGTCTGGCAGCCGCTGCCCCCAGCCCTCCTTCGGTGACGGGTGCATGCAGACAGACAGGGGAGCGCACACGCATGCCCGTGTGTTAGGAATCGGCTCGCACGCGTAAAAATATTGCGCCGGTCCAATTTGCACAAAAAGTGACAACCCCTTCTCCTCACCTTGTGGTCGGAAGAAAACATGTACTACACATCTGGCAGATGCATCGATCGATAAGAGAATCAATCAGTGTGCACAACAGTTATTATGGCGCTGAAATCCCGCCACATACAAGCATATGAGTGTGCGTCAGGGGACAGGTCCTCATCTCTTTGACCAACGGCTCCCAATTAGGACGAGCCTATGTCCAATGTCGGGTAGTATGAAACTGGCCCCGCTGTAATATTTCATGGCACAGCTCATTTCACATGAAGCTTCAGGGGATATACTTTTATGGCGACAAAAATCCTGCAAAACCCTTCGTGGTCTCGCAAATACGCACGGAGTCGGTCCGACGGGAGCATAAACCACATGTATTTATTTCACTGAAACAATTATAGAGAATACACAAATTGCTATTGAAGTATTTTTAAGTGCCACGTACCGTCATTTCGATTGTATATGGAAGGTCTGGTGAATGTCAAGCAGCGGTGCCAAAGAGCAGGCAGGCAGAGAGAAACGCAATCCCCAAATACCAAGCGAGGAGAAACTAGGTCTGATCTCCAGTCAGCCTGACCGCAGTTAGAACACACCACACACGCTCAATGACAGGACTATGGACTCAGTCAGATTGATGCTGAATTTACCTCTGAATGTCGGATCTCACTGGGATTGTCTCAAGTTTCTTCGTCCGTCGCCCGTTCAGCCCGTCAGCCGGTCACAAAACTGAGTCCAAGAAGGACAAACGCTGTTATCTCCCTTTCTCCCTCTCTCTCTCTCTCTCTCTCCCTCTCTCTCTCCCCCCTCTCTCTCTCTCTTCTATTATAACGTGACTCTTGAAAAATCTCCCGGCACGTTTTTGCTCCCTCTAATGTCTCGCTTGTGTCTCTTTTCCCTCTCTTGACGTATTCATCGCCGCGCTCTCTCGGAAGTGATTATTATTGGTATGATGTCCATCATCTCTCATTATCACCACTACGTCCTCAACCACCACCAGCAGCAGCATCATGATCACCGCCACCCTCAACATCGTGACATTCACAAATCAATACATCTATTGATCGATATGAATGCGTTAAAGTATCCTGTCGGTGTCTCAGCGGGGCTTCGTCTCATGTGTCGTGTTGATCTCAGATCTCACATTTCTTTAGCTGATTGGATCATTTTTCATGCTGAATGACTTATTTCAGACACTTATGAGCAGCACGAGATTGCAAGTGGTGCTTTTGCATGAATCCTCGTGAAGGAACTCAAATTAAATCACCAAATCCATTAGTCGCCAAAATCGTGTTAGTTGCCTAAGAATGTCTTTGGTTGAGTCTTTAGCTCATATGTAAGTACAGCTTTCAATAAGGCACTCTCTATTAGGGTTTATATTGTGTATGAATGATATACAGATGCTTTATAGATCAGTTATAAGACGTTAATAGATAAGAAATACTTTGGGATGAAATACCTAGAACTAGTTATTTATGAAAACTCATCAACATGACTTTCAAAAGTAACTTTTGGTGCCAATTTCTAATAAAATAAGGGTTTATAAGTTGCAACTAATGCTTTAGTCAGAGGTTAATAATCATATACTCATGTGCTAGCTATAGCTTTATAAGTTATAGGCATTAATAAGAGGAGGTGGCCAGGATTATTAGAATGGAGAAACCAATTAGAAATGTAATAAATATTAAAAAAATACACGTGATTCTTATTTTCTTGCTGGCTAATAACTGATGTATTAAATGATTCATTAACGTTACTTATGGACTTATATAAAAGTGGTACCCAATGTTATTTTTATGTTCATATACTGACCTCTTACTAACGCAAGTATTTATTATTTTTATTTTCTGGGAAACCGCAAAACTTGTTAATGGCTTGTAATATAGCTATAAAGCATTGGTAAATAATTTATTTACCACTAATTAAGCAATAAAAAATAAACCCTTCATAGAGTGCTTTGTTAGAATTGTGTTTTCTTACGACTGGTCCTGCAGTGACTGGTGCTGGACGTCAGTATCAGTCATTGTCAGCTCCAGTGAGCTCTTACTTTAGTGTCAGGACCTTTCAGCAATATTTAAAGGTACCATGTGCTTTTATTCTTCCACCCTATTCGTGCACACACGCAGCAATGTTTGAACCCGTTCTGCAGGAGCCGTGTGCACGCGTGAGGTTGCACGAGGATGTGGTTTCACACTATTCAGCTGATTCGGTGGTAATGTGCCAAGAAATCTTGTAATGTGTCAACAAAGCCAGAGAAGAAGAAGGCAGCAAGGTACGATTAAAAAAAAAAAATTAAAAAAAAAGTTTTTTTTAATTGGCTTAACATACAGTATGTGTTATGAGGGGGAAGGTGTCAACACTGTATGTTAAGGGTGCACGCGATGCATTTAGTGAATGTAAACATAGTGTTTGTTTGTTGACAAGAAAACTCCACGGGGCATCTTCATCGCACATCTCTCTCACAAGAAATATTTTATTTATTTTTGCAGCCCTGCTGCTGCATACTAATCTTAAAAAAAAAAAAGAATAAAAACAATAAATGTGCCTTTTGAATCATTCCGGATCTTTTTCAACGGGGGTACCGTCATCTTCATTAACATCATCATTATCATCACTAAGCCACCTCCTGATTACAGGCCAATGATAACATTATTATACTCGTGTTAATCAGACCACCTTAATCATCGTCGAGGTCCTATTTCAAAAAGCCATTACCTCCATCCTTACCACTTAAGAGCAAATTATACCTCGCCATCTTCACAATCGTACCCGCACACGTGCAGACACACACACACACGCGTTTTATTAGGCTGATATATCCTGCTCAGTCATTGCACATGCTGCACGTCCCCTATCTTTGGTCTGCAGTGTACTTGTAGATTGACTCCACCAGAAGCCCTTTGAAGAACAGAGAGAAGGAGGGAAGAGGAAGATGTATGTGTGAATAGTAAAAAAAGAGGGACTGCTCCTTCTCTATTATAGAAACACAGTAGAACAGGGCCAGCCAGACGACAGAGCATGAAAGGACTGATTTATCCACCAGGGAGAGACTCTGTGTGTGTGTGTGTGTGTGTGTGTGTGTGTGTGTGTGTGAGAGGAAGAGAGAAAGATAGAGAAGGAGCCGTGTGCTTGTTTTGCTCTTTTTATTATTGAAAGATAGATGCTGTGTGTACATTATTTAATTGAACGTATACATTTGTGCGTACGCTTCGGATTCTTCTTCTTCCTCTTCTTCCTCTTCTTCCTCTTCTTCCTCTTCTCTTCCCAGGGAGCACGCCTGCCTGGATGTGCCGCACTTTTCTGCAGCCCTGGGAGTCAGTTTTGCCATGCATGTGTTTGGCAGGCAAAGTCAGTTGGCAAGGCAGCAGAACCGGGCTGGATGTACTGTACACAGCAGCAGAAAACACACTTTCAGGCAGTGTGTAAAAAGACAGCTGGTGCCACAACAAGCGAGAGGGTTTATTGTGTCCTCACAACATCACAGGTTCAAATGCAGCTTGCGTGTCAGGCCAGTTCTTTCTTTGCTCTCTTATTCATCTAGAAAACCATGTGTTGTTCGAGTTAAAAGGGTCAGTTCACCCAAATTATAAAGACTTTTTTCTCTCACTGACCTCTTGTGGTATAGCCATGCAGAGGGTACCCACGTCTGTTTCTACCGCCACAATACAAATGGACGTCAATGGAATTTAGTTTTTCATGCTCACAGCCATGAAAGATGACATTTAAAAAACACAAACATCTCTTTTCCGAAACAGCGCTGGAGTACAATATGCTCTGGATAACCCACAGGTCACAGTGAACCACGCTAGCAGTGTGTTAAGGAGGACAACGCTGGTCCAGTGGTCCACCACTGGGGTCCAGACTGAAATATATGAACTGTTGGGTATATTACCATCATTCTTCTTCATTCATGATCGCCAGAGGATGCATCCCAACGACGTTGGTGATGGTCTGACCTTCTTCTAGCTCGACATCTTAAACATTGATTGGCACAACATTCATGTCAATGGTGACTTTCAATCTACCGCCATCATCAGGTCAAAGATTTAACTTGTTCAATCATTTGGTTTAAGACCAAATACCTGCCAAACTAATGACTTTCCCATCAGCCTCAGCTGTACTTTGTGTTTAGCGCTATTAGCAAATGTTAGCATGCTAGCAGGATTAAGATTGTGACAAAGGTTACACCTGCTAAACATCCGCAAGTTAGCATACTCATGCTAACATCTAGGTATAAGCAAAACTCCTAGTCTTAAATGGTAAATGTTCGGCATTTATAAAGCGCTTTTCCAATCTTTGCAATCACTCAAAGTGCTTTACAACACATCAGCATTCACACACACTCACACACATTCATATAGAGTCAGAGGCTACAAGGTGCCACATGCTCATCAGAGATAACCACACACTCACACACACACACACACACACACACACTCACACACTGTTGGTCATCAGGAGCAATGTGTGGTTCAGTATCTTGCTCGAGGACACTTGGACATGCTGACTGTAGAGGCCGGGGATTGAACCCCTGACCCTCCGCCTGGTGGACGACCTCCACCTCCTGAAACACAGCCGCCCACTATACACAACGTTATCTTTTGTACTGTTTGGTCTGTCATTTTAGACAAACATGATTTTATGCCAATCAGTTCGTTAAAAGATGTCTAGTTTTAAAGTTTAAATGTCTGTACGTAAAGTTTTTCTTCTTCTCTCAGGCTATCTCTGCTCATACGTAATAATACGCTCCTCTTGTATCCGAATTCCTCATTACCTGTGCGCCAAAGCCATTTACCATAGGAAAGACCTAGTAGTGAATGTAAAAGCTTTGCATGAACTGGGAGTGGGATGAATCATTTTTCTGTTAATTGGTGTTAGGGTAACAGAACTGATATTTATTTAAATGATAGTATCAGAGTTCATTTTTAGTGAGTTGTTTTAACTCGGAACAGCTATCAGATGAAGCTGGTGTGCGGTTGGAATCTCAATGGCGCTGTTTTCTGTGTAACTCTGCCCACAGTTTAACGCTAAGCTACTCTTTAGCCCCCCGGGGATCTAAAACAAGCATGAAAATCAAACAAACCTTCACACATACGTTCGTCTTCAAACACGCATGCACACTTGATTTATCCAGTGTCCCTCTCTATCCTATGACTGATTCCAGGCATTTCATTTTATGTGCATGCCAGCGAGTGTGTATGCGCACGGTGCATTTGTGCAGGCTGACAGCGTGTGTGTTTTGAAGGCCACTGTCGTGTGTTCGGAAGTGGGGAGGAGGGGGAGCTCCCTGCAGCAAATGCGAAGCTTAAACCCTAGTATATCTTCCAGTCATCTATCAGTACACAAGATCCACAGGGGACAAAGTGACAGGCCGTGCTGGCATACGCACAGGATATATAGAAAGCCAGCGAAGACACGTAGAATGGCTGTGGACGCATCAGATTGACAAGAGGGTGGGCAAATATACAGAAAGTGTGCTCGCTGCAATAGGAACATGCAGGACACGAGGACAGATAGGCAGAGTGACAGATAGCATGAGGACAGCAGACGGCTGGACAGATGCACGGTGGTATTCCAGCGCTACGGTGAGACACTGGCTAGGTATAGCATTTAATAGCACGGCGTTCAGACAGACACGGACAGCTGTCGCACGCTTTAGTCCGAGTCGAGCGGAGACGGACAGATGCCCTTCTTTCGGCTGGAGACATGCCTCACCTCTGCACACACACACACACACACACACACACGCTGCTCCGCTCATCCTCCTCCCTTCTCCACCTGTCTGCTCCTTGCTGTCAGAGAGCCAGACAGGAGGTGATGTTTTTTCCCTCAGGCACTGTCATCTTCTCTTTTTCTCCCGTCCTCGCTCATGTCTCCTCTCGATTCCTTCACTTTCCCCTCCTTTCCTTTCCTTTTTTTTTTTTTTATTCCTTTATGTCTGTTTGTGTGGCATTTGCCATTTAGAGCTGTAGTGCTGCTGCCCTCAAAAGAATAGCATGGACAGACAGCAGACAGTGGATTGTATATTTGTGTGTCTGTTGGTGGCGAGAGTCCAGGTATGGATATGACGAGGGCTTTGTGCCAGAGAGGGTGCACGAGCGATTGTCTGAATGCAAATGACCATATATGGATGCATTGTTATTTGGCTTTCCTCTCTGCCTCCTTTTGTCTCTGTCACTCATCCAACTGGCAGAGAATTTAGCAAATTATATCAGCCTTTAAACGGCTGTTGACAACCAGAGAAAGAGAGAAGATATGGATTGAGAAAAGAGGAAGGGAAGAGGGAGGTGTAGGTGAAAAATCTGGACAATCGTCCTTCACACAGTCTTCGGAAAAATATTCACAGAACAGCATCACCATGTATCTAATGTAGCAGGCTTCAGCAGTCCAGCTGGTCACATTTGATATAGTATGACTGTTGAGTCCAATTGGCAATTGCATTTTTCTGCATGGAGCCAAACATTCACACACCTGAAAATATTTGCTCGCAGGCTATTTTCATCTATAAAATTGGAAAACTGTATTAGTTGGAGCTGACATAAAATCTTACCAGCAACACTTGTCATGTAAGATAGTGGCAGTGACGTTCATGAAGCACCAGCGTGAGGTGAGAGGCCTCCTACCTTTGTACATTTCTCTTCATCAAACAAAGCAAGTCAGGAGAAAAGATTACAGGAAGCATTTAGTGTGTGTTTGTGTGAGTGATGATAATTTCATTGGCACATTAATTTGTTATATGTAGACTTCTATTCATTTAATATTTGTATTTAAGTTTCATTATTCTGTTGGATAATTTACTTATAACTTAATTAACATTCTTTTGTTAATTATTATTTTCTGACTCAGTCCTATTGATAGACTGATGAGTTCATTCCAGATGTCTGTTCCTTTGTATTGTATTGTATTGTATTTGTGTTTGAATTTGTATTGTATATTATAGTATTGTATTATATTTGTATTATATAGTATTGTATTTGTATTTGTATTGTATATTATAGTATTGTACTG
>CALSCE010009779.1:805039-826635 GCA_943593645.1 Bovichtus variegatus | reverse complement strand
ATAAACTTCAAGTACAGCATTTTTATAAGTAGTCTGAGAATGCTGGCTCAGAAAATGTTTAGTATGATAGTGAACATCTGTTAAGACAGAACTTAGACGACCCTTTTTTTGTCTGAGCTGCAAGAAGCACAGATGCAAGTCTTTTTTACTTCACACTCATAAACTGCAAACAAAGGTACCTCTCTTTCATAATGATATCTCCAGAAATCCTGCTTTGTATGACAATGAAACAAAAAAGATGGTAACAAAGACGTTTTATGTCAACATTAGAGTTGTTTTTAGAGGTGAGGGAAGATAAATGTGCCGCATATTGTATTAAAGTGTGTATGCATCTGCATATCACTTTACACTAGCGTCGTACCTTGCAGTAATAGCCTATTGGCTATAACGTGTTTGCTCAGCAAAACATTACAATCTTCTTCAAAGAAAAGCTCAGACAACACACACACACGCACGCACACACACACACACACACACACGTTTATCTAAATCAGACATTAGAAAGTCATCAGTGCCAAAATGAATCAGATGTGGTGACTGTATTAACATTAAGTTGATGTTAAAGCAGGACAACAGTCACTTACTTGGTCAATACGTTAAATAAATAATTGCTAGATGAATATTAGCAGTGTCAGTGAGCATATTTAATTGCAGTGTGCATGCGAGAGCAAATATGCCCGTGCACCCAGATGCTAGCTGCCTAACAGCTGGATCTCATATGCAAAATAAACAAGAAAAAAGTCAAACTGAGCCTGCAAGCAGAAGATGTTGTCAACATCAGCAGCAGCTCCAACAGAGCACAAAAAGCAGGTAAAACACCCCGGCCGCCGGCTAAATCAGCCTAATTTAAGCCGCTGCAGCAAGCGTAACATTTGCAGCACCTCCAGGGCTACAGAGAGCTCTCTTAACTCGCCTTGTAAGTTGATTTTATGGCAGGTTAAATTGCCTCTTTCATCGATCATGCATGGAATGAATCTAATCCATCAAAATCCGCCTTTAATCTTAATCTCATGAATTGAATGTGGCAACAATTTATTGCGCGCAGCCTGGACTGAAATTGAATGAGAGAAAGTGTGGCGTCGCTCCGGGGATGTATCGGAGACCCTGCTGGCTGAGTTCATGTTTTTTTATTCTGTCTCTATTCATTTCTAATTATTGCCTCTGATCAATTTTACATTGAATCAGTTCGCGATCACATCGGTTCAGACAAGCTATGTTTCGAGGTTGTTCAATTTTCTACGCAAAACAAACTGAGTGAGTCACATTTTAAAAAGCGTTAAGTGCCGTGAAGCCACTTTGGCATCCAGTATGGAGCGTTCCTGAGTCCTGCTGCTCGGCACATTTCACGCACATCACGCTGAGATGATGCTACACGTCCTAAACATCCAATTGTTCGACCTCAATAACCAGTTGTGATAACAAACAGCTTTCGCTTTTATTCAATCCTGCAGCATGTCGAGCGTATACTGAAGGACCCGTGAAAGAAAGCTCACCGTTCTTTACTCCAAGGCCCCTCGTGAGTCAATTAATCTGCACTTCATCATCAGATACTGACTTTGCTATTTTGTTAGGCAGCGGGTCGACAAGGATAGTTGGAAACATAAGCCGTTCAAACATCCTCCTTACACAGGGCTACAGTCGAGGAATAAAACTCTATCGCAGATAATTACGGTACAATCCAGAAAAACCTCATTTTAAAACTGGCCTTACCCATTATCATGTCAGGGGTCAATGCAGCAGTTTCCACAGATTGAGTACACTCTCCTGGTCTCGTTCTCTGCTGTCAAATACACGCTACACTCTGGCATCCCTTCAATTCTGGGTTGCTGGACTTCGACACCACCTGTCCCGCGTCTTCCAGCAGCTCCAGGCCAGTGGCTGTCATGCCAGCTTCTATTGCCTCTGTGCTGGCCAGCTCGCAGCCAGCTCCCATGGTGAGGCAGGCTTCACAGCCTGGCCTTTAAAGACCGCTGCCCAAACAACACGAGAGGTTCCCTGTCAGAGGAGTCTGAGCCTGTGGAGACGCAGCTGCAGTTTGTGTGGCCTGGTGGAGCTGAAAGAGCGAAGACGGTCAACTTTGTTCACTTTATTTAAAGGTGCAACGTGCAACAATAAATCTGGGACTCAAAAATAGAGTATTCTGTGTCGTAAGCAGAAATAAACAAACAGCCACTGCTGCGGATTTCACTTTTCAACTGTTTTTGTAAAGCTTTTGCCAAGAGAAAAAATGTCCTGGAGATCCTGCGGCACCTGCTGCATGTTGAAATAAAGTCAGTCAACATATGTAAAACTTAATACAGACTTAAACTTTTTGTTTATTTAGCCCAGTTTCATCCGAAAACCACCGAAACCAGGCTCACGGGGCTTTGGGATGAAAAAAAAGAAGAGCAAAATCCACAAACCTCTGCTCCATTAAATCATTTTCGTTTTGAATTTATCTCCTTGAAATCCTCACATTCCGTCTAAAACCATATTCTCTGCATAATGTTTCAGATCTGTATTAATATGATCACAATTCAAGAAATCACGATTCCACATCTGTTGATTCATAATCCTAAATTGGTTTATTCTAAAGAGTCGTGCTGGCAAGTCTTCGCACTACATCTAAAGGCAAAATATGTTATAGCTGTTCCACATGGCTACACTTAAAGGTGTCAAGAAGTGCGCTGTCACAGAAAGAGAGGAGACGTGATAATCTTTTAAAGGGTCTAAGAGCAGCCGCACTTTCGTAGTCTTTTCTCATTGGTACAAAGTGACAGGTATTGTGTAAAGAATGAAAAAAAAGAAGCTTTGCACACCCCGAGCGCTGCTCCTCGGTTTGAGAAAGTTGCAGAAATGCTCGGACTCAGCCTTTGTAGAGGCTGCTGTATGATCCGACAAGCACTTCGCCCGAGGCGCGCTGACACCTTAACAGCTATCATGTGGAGGTTGGACAAAAGTGGTGCATCATTGTAATTTTGTCTCCCAGAGCTTTTGTCAAAAAAAAAAAAAAAAAAAACCCTAAAAAATACAATTTCAGCCTTGTGTTTTGACACTTGAGTAACATCCACATTCACAGGCTGCCTTCATCTGTTGGAAGGGGGGCAATTGCTGACCATGAAGAATCCAATCTTCTGTGCCTCAGTGTCAATAAAAGTGTGTGTTCAGTTTGACGGCGCCGCAGACGAACGCAACACTCGTTTTGTCACGTTTCGTCCATGATCCCGTTTTTGTCTATTTCCATGTGTTGTAGTATTGTGTGTCACTACCTCTATTTTGTCCAGTTTATCATTACAACTGCGATTATATAGTAAAAATGTGTCTGGGGCAGTTCAGAGTTAGAGAAGGGGAATGTAGTTTCGTATGTTTTCTGAGGTTTTTAAAGCTGAGGTGGGCCTCACCAGGGGGCTTCAAACAGGGAATGGAAGTGAAAAAATATTACATTAGTTACTACATGAGTTATCAAAAGAAGATCACATAGAATAGCCCAGACGTGTGTGATTTAATGAAAGAGATAGTTCAGAGACACAGTAGTTTTAGGGAATTTTACTGTTTTTCCCACTTTCCCAGAGTCTGAAACTAATAAACGCCCGAGGACAAGACTCCAGGTCTGAAAAGTGAAGCCAATGCGAAAGTGCATTAAACTTGCATTCTCTCTGCATGGGGTGGTTTCAAAAAGAATTTATTTAGAATGGATTCATTAGCTCTATGGTCTCGATCGTTACTTTATTCTGCATGATGTTCATTCTGTAAACTAAGGTCCCACTGAGAGTAAATAGACGAGAAAGCAGCGTAAGCTTCACCTCGAGATCGAAAGGTCAGAGCTTTAACCCTTTAAAGTTTTTAGTGTGTTGTTACATTTTGGTTGATTAAAAGTGTCTTATTCAGCGTTCAGTTGTCCACCGTGGCTCACTCCTGGTTGAAAAACAAGATGGCGACGGCCAAAATGCCAAACTTAAAACCTCACAGTGACTACGTCCACCTCTTATACACAGTCTATGTTTTATTGTTTCATGTATTTGACGTGGTCTGGAGAAACTGCAACATTAGGCGTGGTGTCAGTGGGATGAACTGACATGATCATGATCCTATAGGCGTCCATGAATCAGTAAATGAGCAGGGATGAAGCGTTTCCTGGCGCTGTCTGAGGGGAGGCCGACAGAAACCCTGGTACATTTGACATTTCCTTGTTATCTAAAATTTCCATCATTAAAACATCTAACAACGTATTTTCCTAGTTCTAGTTCTGCATGAGGGTCTGATAAATACATTATAAACTTAAATAAAAAACAAGTCACGCGAATACCTTAACAGAGGCTCTTTGATGCACAATAAATAAATGAGCACGTCCTCAGAATTTCAAACCCGAATTATGTGGAATTGTCTCACTACGCATCGTTAATGTGTGAAACGTCTGGATATGTATCCACGGCCTGAAAATGTGTGCTTTGAATATGAGTGTGTGTGTGTGTGTGTGGTGTCATCTTTCATCTTCAAGAATGCAGGCTCAATGTCAAGCTGCCAGCTGATAGATGGCTTTTGTGCTTTTCCCCCCTTTTCTAGTCTCCGTTCCCCGAGTAAAGCTTGTGCATCAGTCTGTCCCGGGAGGTAAACGACCACACTGGAATACCAAGACAACAAAGAGTCCACACACCTGCATAAACATCATTATAATTACAATATGAGGGAGAGGGGGGAAAAAAAGAAGAAAGTTGCAGTACATCCACACTACGGCTCGGGAGCGTGCGAGAAAAAACGACGTGCTCGTGAACAACAAACACAACAAGAGCCCAGTGAGTGATAATCACAATAATGATGATAATCACCGACCAGCCAAGCAGAGAGAAAATAAAGTTTCAACAAATTACATGCTGGTTAATTTTTCCTCCAACAACCACACAAAGAGTATCGAGCTGGCAGTGGCAGAGCAGCTAACAATGACAAATTGTCGATACCTGCGATCATATTCACAATAATTATTGCATTAGTGTATTCCACGCAGGGATGAAAGTGGACTCCGTGAGACGCATTCAAAGTCGTCCCGCCGAAGGTGGAATGTGAAAGTGGAATCTTTGTCATTCCTCCGTGTCAAGTCGTTTCCCATCACGCTCGCTCTCGCTTTCATCAGGGGTCGGTATTGTTTCGGTACCGCTCCATCTGATGGAGTGTAATTTACAGGTGGAGCCAGGCTCCCCTGCCATCCACAATAAATTGGTCTCCATTTTCTGACATCTGGGCTTTTGGAAGTATGATTTCTTTGATCTTTTTTTCGCCCTACCAGACGTTTTCTGGTATTCCATTTTGCATCATCACCCTCTCTGCCTCCGTCACTCTCTTTCTTCTTGTCCTGTCTATCTCTCTGTCTCATCAAACTACACCTTCTTCTTTTCCCCCCACACAATCCTGTCACTTATCTTTTCTTTATCTCTTGTCTTACTTATCGTCTTCTTTTACTTTTCCCTGCGTCGCTGTCATTAGCTGTATCCACCACAAGCTTTGTGCATGCGGAAAAAGAAATGCACAAAGCTTGTGGTGGATACAGCTAATGACATATATATATATATATATATATATAAAGGCATGTACACGTCAGTGTTTGGGTCCTGAAACTGTGTCTTCATCTGTAGCTGCATACTCCACTAATCTTCTAATGTATATTGGATTTGTCCATGTGTCAAAGAATCAGAAGATATAAACTCAAAACTCCATGTAACCACGTGGAGAACACGTCTTTTCACACGTGACGTGTGTGTCACTACAGGTCTTCTTCTGAGGCGGGTGGTTTCTGGTGTTGGAGATATGTGTGTTATGATTAATACATAGTAAAGTGAGGAAATAGCTGCACACTCTACTCCAGTGATTGATCCGTGAATGGTTTGGAGCGGGTGTGTCAAACTCAATTTCACTGAGGAAATAGAATCACATTAAGGGGCCAGACTTATATAGTTTGTTGACAGGCTCTTATTTAATCGAAAAAAATGTAATAACAAAATATCTTTGATTATAGTGGGTCATGTCCCATATAGTAACATAGTTACACATAAAAACACACAAGTTGCTTAACCATCAAAGCATTTAGTCCAGCAAAATAATGCATTCCCGTGCAATGCAACACGTATGTGCAATATATGTCTTTTTATGTATTATTTTTACCACTGGCTGCGAGAGTTTTACTCTCACGTGTTCACTTATTGTATTATGTTAACCTGCCACTTACTTACCACTTATCCATTTGTACTTAACCTTTTATCCGCACTGCTGTAGCGCTGTAAATGTCCCCGCTGTGGGACGAATAAAGGTTTTCTGGTTCTGATTCTGATTCATTCTGATTACATTTTTACAAGTCGGCCAACATACAGCCAACAACCTGTTTCACAAGCTGAATATGGATGTGTGGGACATTTAATAAAAACTAATAAAAAGTATAAAGAAAAGTAGCCTTCTGGCATGCAATATGCATATAAAACCCTAAAAATCTAAGTCGCACAAATCGCGCAAAATCTATAGGGAGCCTGAAGTGATATGAGGGCCGGATAAACATTTACGAGGGGCCGCATTCGGCCCCTGGGCCTTGTGTTTGACACATGTGGTTTAGAGCGTAGTTCTTCATTTTTAACATACTGTAAATGCCACACAGGCCGTAAGGAAACAATATAACAGACTTAATGCTGCTTCACAGCTCTCTCAGTGGACTAAGTGTGAATAGTGACAGCGCAACAAACGCCTTTTTTATTTCTGCATTTCAACAATCGTTAACTTGTAGACAAAAGCCCTGCCGGTTTCATGTCAACAGACAGACTGGTGTATGTTTTACCTAATCACCCTCAAAAAACAGAGCAGTTATCCTGTCACAGCATGCAGTCAGTGAGGATTAGTCTGGTGCAGGTTTGCTTACTGAAAATAGAGTTAAACATGCAGGCTGCTGTCACTAACATGGAGACCTGTACAGCAGGTAATGATTACACACGTGTTCCCTGCAGGCTCTAACGTTACATAACACTACTGCAGGTTGACACTCGACATCCTTGGGTCCTCGGGTCACCACCACGAAGCTAAAGGCGGACGTGGTGGCGCTAGAGTTCGGCGTGAGGACGTTCAGTCGTATCATTTAGCCACTTGTAAGACACAGAAAATCTTCAAATGAACAAGTTTGTGTTAACCCCCCGACCTTATTTCAGGCTTTAACCCATTCAAAAAAAAGAACATAGACTTTCAGACGAGGGAACAGGAAGTGCTAAAATGCTAACATGCTAACATGCTAACTTGGGACTCCTTCCAGCACCACTCTGCAGGGGCGTCCTCTCAATACACTGCAGGGCGTGCACTTCATTTGCGACATAAATGTGCACTTACCAAGTTGCGGCAATGCTAACGTTAGCTTCTGTTAGCTCCTAGCTCGCCTCGTGAAAACGTGTGCAGGCTACACCCGTTTCTGCTCTTTCTGCAGTTTTGTCTACATTTTGTGTGATTCATTCATCCCACATGCAACCATCACGTTGACAGAAGAGCCTGTCACCACATTACTCACTAAATGTAAGAGTGAAGTGCAAAAATACCAGTGCTATTTTAATTATTATCCGCTTACTCATTTATGTGGCACTGGATCTATTCTGGCCAAAGTGAGGCAGAGCAGCGGTGGGTCAATATATCCAATATGTGTCCGAAGGTCTCTGATGTCTTCAATCTGCAGGTTGCCACAGCTCTGTGGATGACGGAGACTCGATGGCCAGATGGAGCCGCAATTATTCTCACTTCTGCTGGTCAGTTCCACTTAATATTACACAAGTCAAAATGTAAATTCAGCCTGCAATTCCCATGAAAAATACATCTACTGGGGAAGTGATCAAAAGTGCGAGTGTTGCTGTTAGAGAGCATACCTGAGTGGCGTCACACCTCGACTGCGCTCTCCATCCTGCCACGTTCGCTCTGTCTCAACATTTAGGTTTTTTGTTTATTAATCAACAAATTAAAACAGATTAGTTTAGAGTTCCACACATGAGATGACTCAGATATATTCAGAGTTATAGAGAGGCCTCACCGGCGCGCACAGGTTGAAGGTTTTTTTGTAAGTCGCGCTCCCTCTGTGTGTGTTGTTGCATATTCGGAGCTTCTCTGTGTTTTGTTTACGTAACCGGTCCCGCCGCGGGTGGTGCGGCGGGCGCGCAGGTTATAATAGGTATGTAAATGAACGACAATATAGCTACTTAAACCCTTTTGCAATTATAGAGCTAATTTACTTGTCATTGCCCAACTTGTTCTCAGTAACAATACAGCCTCTTTAGCATGAAGCTACATTAACCTTAGCTCACCACGGTCACCAGCTGCGTTAAAGCGAAGCCTATGAAACTTTTCAAAGAAGAAATAAACACGATCTAATTCACAGTACACGGGGCTATAATGTGGGCGACTTACTATAATGTGTGGCTTTGTTTGTGATCACCACGTCTTGTAAGGAGGATGAATAGCGCTCGTGCATTTGCTGGGGACTATTTTCATCCGTGTATTAATACATTTGGTGCTCTACTGAGTGCTTCTGGCAGCAGGACGGTGTATGTGGGATTGACTCAAAATAAACAGCGTGCGTGTTCATGGTGGAGTAAAACACTTCTCCCAGTGCAACAGTGTGGCTTGCTGATATATTTTTTTTTTATATTTTTTGGTATGAAGTTGTCGGAAGAAATTGGCAAAGTAATTTAATTACTTTTTCAATGAGAAATAATGACTCGCTGATTGCATTTTTCCAACTGAGATGTAATATGTGTGCATTCGTATTTGAAAGCAAATCTTGTGTTTGTCTACGGTCCTAATTACTGCGTGCGTGCGTGTGTGTGCGTGTCCGTGTGTGTGTGTCCGTGTGTGTGTGTGTGACATAAGTGTATTCAGCAGCGTGCCAGAGTAACTCAACTGCACTGCTGGCACCTGAGTCTCAGCTGACCATCTCTGCTGCACACATAAACAGTCCCACGCAAACACAACACACTCACTCCTACTCCATTCACACACACATGGATATTTCCCATGAAACTGCCCCCCCTCCCTCCCCTCCTCACACATCCCTCCAACTCTCTCTCTCTCTCTCTCTCTCTCTCTCCAGCGCACCCTCCCTCTTCTTTTCATCTCCCTTGCTTTTCCTCCATCCACCAGATGGCTGACCCATCTGCTCCCCCTCTTTCCCTCACTCTCCACCTCCGTCTCTGTCTCCCTCCCTCACTGCTCTGCGCTTCATGTGGTCGAGATCCAAGTTGTGTACACACAGGACCCTCAGTTCCCTCAGACGCCGCGCGTTCACGGGGGTGGCTCGCTCCCCTCCTGCACTGACTGCGTGTTTGCGCGCATCTGTTTGGTTGCCTACATTTTGAGGCCATTTCTGACGACGGCTCTTCTTGAAACTTGTGTTTCCTTGTGTGGGTGCGTTTGTGCACACATCTGCTTAGGTAGCCAAATTCGTCTGCGTGTGTATGCAGCACACCGGCCATCTGTTGGTGTATTTCTGCATTTAAGGGGGTGTTCATCTGATTATAGACTAAAATGTCTTCTGCTTGAGTATAAAGTATACGTGTGATATTTGTCCAAGCGTTGCTTTATCTCTGTGCAGCTATTCCCATCTTTGCTTGGCCATCAATTAAACGTGCAATGTTTAATATAGCCTATGGCCAAAATTTAAGTTTAAGCATTTAAAAATGAACTAACATTATGAACAGAAGGTGAAGAGGTCACACTGATGACGTCAAAGATGTCTACGTATTGTGTTGCTGAGATATCTACTGAAGTTAGCATGCTAACAGCTAGCCGCGCTGCGTCCTGTCTGTAATACCGCTGTGTTCCTCTAGAGGTGATAGTGAGTCACAGTAGCGCCAGTCTGAGTCCCTGTCGGATCATCAAACTTACGTCAAACTTTTCATTCTTTAACTAACTTTAAAGGAAAATTCAGTTTTCAGGGTTTAACGTATCGGAGTGCATGTGAACCGCGGATTAATTTCACAACCATCATAGTGTGGAAGACAGTTCTACTGCCGATATACTGTAAAAAAAGAAAAAAATGCGACATTAATTAACACAAATCTCTGTTGAAATGTTCCAGAAACATCATGATGCGTTCATGCTCTCTTCATTAAAAATGAGTATTGGGCAAAGGTAAATTATAATATCATGATGTGTTCATATGTAATCTTGTAAAATGTAGATTTGGGCAAGAAACCTAATAAAAAAAAGTTGTCATAGCAATACAAAATAGATATTAGAGAGGGAATTATGACACTAACACTAACTCTAAGCAGTTTATAACACATAATTAAAACTCCAAATGCCAAGAAGGATTTTTAAATTAAAGCAAATGTAAAATAATTTATTTCCAAATCATTTGAATTGTGTTTTTATGCAAATAACAACTATAGATTAAAAAAAAGTGTGTGTGCGTGCGTGCGTGCGTGCGTGCGTGTGTGTGTGTGTGTGTGTGTCCCAACCTGCCCACTGGCTTTGACAGCAGGTTCAATTGCGTGTTCATGTGGAAGGAGATGCAGGTTTTTAAACCAGGCTTGTGTGGACTGGATCCTTTTTGAGAGCAAAAGAGGATAAAATCCCATTCACAAAAATACCTGTGTATGTGTGGATTGTGTGTACTAAAGCGTCTGTGGGCGCACAAGTACGCAAAGTAAGTAGATCAAGAATGAACTACGTCAGTCTGTAAAACTGTGATGGACAATTTAGGGAATACTTTTATTTTCTGGCTTTGATTTTCTCCTGGTTACAAATGTATTAACCAATTACAACAAACAAAAATAAGAAAATAAGATCCAGGTTACATTTCCTTTGCAGGTTCCTCATTCAGAGAAAGGGACAAGTGGCAGCGCTGCCTGGAAGGCTTGTCGGGAGCTCTACCTGCTTCTGTGTGTCTCACTTCACCTTGACCTTACAGCTAATACCCTGCTGAGAGACGTTTGACTGACGGTTTGTCATGCGGCATCTTTACACAAACACCCAGATTGACGTGCAAAGATGCAGACACACACATCCTAAGACCACATGTGGATGGACAGGCACAAACCCATGTGAGCGCACACACACGCACACACACGCACACACACACACACACGCACAAGCCATGAGATAAATTCTAGCACAGAGGGATATAAACAGAATCAGCCTAAGGAGGGGAGTGATTGCTTTAGACACATGTGGCAAGAGTCAAATTGGAGAATAACAGAGAGAGAAAAATGGCAAAACGGAGAGTCTGACAGGCATGCAGGACAATCCCGCAGATAGACAGACAGGCTGGCTGATATTTTTGCTAAGCAAACCCCTGCTGCCTCACCCTGACGTGAATATCTAAGCAGAAGCACGGAAACAGCTTAAAACTGACAAAACAAACAGAATTCTGACATTCTCAAAAAAGCAAAAACACGTACACCTTCATAACCTTCACCAGCACACAGCCTGTGTGTTTCAGGTGCAGAGACAGTGGTGTTTGATTTAGAGATGGAAGAATGCGGTCACAGCCTCCGGAGGAAGAAAAGAGAGACGAGAGAGTGCAGTGACGGGACAATTCTCCAGACCTTCTGCTTGTTCAAATATTCAATAAAAGGCCAGGAAAATAATTAGAAATACATGCATAGGATAAGAATGATCCGCACTCTCAGGCTCTGTGTGTTCATGTGTGTCTCAGCTGGTATTAGGTACACACCTGGCAGAAGAAGTCTGCGCCTGGAGACCTCAGGTGTTGGAAGACAATGCAGAGGAAGTAGGAAGAGAGGGAGGAAAACAAGGAGGTCACGGGGGTTGATGCGGGCACCAGGCCAACTGTATTCAAGTGGAAGACCATCAGAAGCCCGAGTCCCCCGTCGCACATGATGAAACCACACGGAAAATAGGGAACGGCGGCCTTGATGCCGTCCACTTGTACGCACGCAGCATGCACAGATGCTACCCTGTGCGTGCAAACACTCACACAACTTCCCCCAGATATTAACAAATTAGAGAAACACCCACAGGCGAAGACAAGTGAGCAAAATGCATCCCACATGTTAACAACCATAATAATGCTCGACAGTGTACGCCGCAGTTGCATCAACTCCTCTCCGTTGCCTCAGCTAGCGCCTGGAGTGTTGGCAGCAGGCGGCGGGAGGAAGATGAGAGGAGCAGTTGGGTTGTGCAGCTTCACGTGCCGGTCAGACCTTCTGCCCTCTCAAGTCATCTGCTGCTTTAACCCTTCATTAATCCCACGCCGGGCGTTTTAACCCCTTGTCATCGCCGCCTGCCGAGCGTCGCATCAGCTCTCTCCTGAAATTCCCCACTCAGGCCATCAGAACCAATTAAGCAAGATGAAAGCCTGCGCCGCCGCCAGATCCCAGACGGAGAGGAGAGATTACCAAGACTCAGGTGAGCAGCGAAACAAGCAAACAAGCTAATTTCACTTAGGGCTGCAAATCATTGTGATATCATTTGCAGATTGAGAGAGGGGGCATACGAGGAGAAGCAGAGTCAGTCCGGAGCTTCTTCAGGGCTTGAAGAGAATAAGTCCGGGTACAATAACAAGCAAAAGGTTAAGATAAAGAGTCAAAGCATAAAAGGCTTTGTATCTGTTTTGACGATGGATAATGTCAAACCTATACAAACAGAAGTGTTTCCACACTGAAGAGAGAAAAACACTTCAATGTTTTATGTTCTGGGACAGCGGCACCGCAGTTTACGGTGGAATAGACACTGTATAAATACACCTGAACAGTTTTACAAGGTTGTGTTGAAGAACAACAATGCGTGGCAGCAGCGAGACGCTGTAGTAAATATCCACAACAAGCATCGGCACTGGAAGACTCTCCCAAAGCAATAAGAAACCCCCTCTACTGAATAGTTAGATGAAGGGTATTGTAGTAACAAGCACTATAGGGATTACAGGCAAAGACGAAGCAAAGACTCGGCTTAGTCTGATATGTTTTAACAAGAGAAAAAAGGGAAGCGAAGAGCAGAGGAGGAAACAGAGACACAGGGAGAATTTTAACATCTGGTCAGGAGCTCACTCTCCTCTAAAGCAAAAATACACAGTTACATACTCTCAGGCACAATTTAACACGACTGACTAATTGTTATTTTGTGAAAAAAAAGAGTGAAGAGTGAAAGTTTTTACTCTTACGTAAGCTACAATAGGCCTTCGCTGCACGTCCACCGGGGCCACCGCGGTGGAGTAATTGGTATCTCTGCGTCGCCTGCGATGGATTTCTACCTGCGCGTCAGTGCAAAGCGGTGAGTCTAGACAGAAGCCCGTACTCGGATTCGGAGGAAGCGACACCCGAATCAGATGTTTACCTTTGATGTTACACGTAGCTGCTCCGTCTAGGTTTGCCCACTTATCAACAGAAACAAGAAAAACACACCAGTAGAAACAAATAAATAAACCCAGAAATCAAAGGACATTGCAGATATTTTCCTGCTGTGACATTTCACACTTTCTGGCCTGAGAGAAAGGCCTTCACACACCTGTCAGCGTGGACACACACAGGCGTAACTAATCACATGAATGAGAGCTGCGTGCCGTTAATGTGATTGGCTATTGGATCACGCTGGATCTGCGTCACGGTCCAGCGACACAGTTAAATATGACGAAGCCATTAGTTGTGTGATCAGTTACACCTGCGCGGTGAAAAAGGTGTGTATCACTTTAAAAATGTGTTACGGCGGATTCTACCTTAAAGCAACATTGTGTAACTATTTCACCTGAAAAGAAAAGCTTCAGAATCACGTCGATGCTCTCCCAGGAGAAGCGGGCTTCACAGCACTAAATTGATTTTGGTAAAACTGGATCATATTTTGTAGAGAAATGTTTTTTCGGGTTATCTCTCTGATGTCCTCCGTCTGCTCTGCCTGCGCTCTGCGGGATTTATGGAGTTCACTGGAGTTGCTTGATGGACAGAAAGCTTTGCTTGTTGCTAAAGTAATGCTAACTGCTAACTGCTAACGGTAGCTTGCTCTGCGTCGTGTTGTTGCACTTTCTTCATGTTTGATCATTTATACGTAATCTAATCATAACAAATGCATATGTAACTTTACAGAATGTCACAATTCTACATACTAATTCTAACAGTTTTGAGTTTGTACTGCGTTCACACTAAAATACTAAATTATTACAGTATGCATATTACATTTACTCATTTTCTGTGCTGTTGATGGATACTATCAATGAAATGCACACGAGGAGCTGCTGTCGTGTTCAAAATCTTGGAGAAAAGCAGTCAGGACTGGTGGAATGAGGTTATAGTAAAGTTGTTTTATTGAATATAAAGTTGTGATGAGAGTATATCTCCGAGGTTTCTGAAAGTCACGGTCCACAGTCACAGAGCAGAGCGATGTAGTTATCTGTCCCTCGCTTCTTTCAGAACCCCCAATTCAAGTTTGTGCAAAGATTTATACATTTTTCTGTTGGAGGCGCTGCCTCTCACTCATTGGTTAGTAAACGTAAACTCTGTCACATGATCTTCTTCGTTGGTTTCTGGTTGGTGCACGTGTCCACGCCTCTGGGAACACGAGTCCTTTGACTGTAGGCTCATCATGATGTTGTAGCTTTGTCTCGTAACCTCCCTATTCACACAAGACTATGTACCTTTAATACAACAGTTTCCACTTCTTATCATTAGGTTACATGAGTTCACACATAAAAGATATAAAAAAAGAATGTAAAATATAAAAGATATATGAGACTAAAAACATTTCCTTCAGTGTATTAACTATAATGCACATTTATCTGTAAACCTTTCAAAGTCTGCATGTTTCAGAGCTTTTTAATAACAGCAGCATTTCCTTCACAATTTTTAATTAAACCTATTAATACTGGTTCTTCAGTGAGCATCAGTAAAACTAGCTGGATGAAATAATCACACTTCTACACTGCTCACAATAGATGATGCTGAGACGAGACAGCTCCAGGACAATCACAGTAAACAAACTATAACAACTTTCTCATTTTTTAATTGCCCGTACCTTCCTGTGAAGTTGCATTTTGATTGTTGGTAAAACTTTCTATAACGCCCCCATGTCCATCATGCATTATAAACATACTACACAAGCGTAGCCAACAACGGGATGCAGGTTGTTTCTAATTCAACCCAATAACCACTAATTAGCTCTCCGTCAGGTAGTGGGGACGGACCATCAGCACTGTCACCTGCTGAGGAGATCTGCTGGAATACAAACCTGCAGACATTTGTCTCTCTGTGGCATATGGCTGTCTACCCTGTGACAGCACATATCACTGTAGGCTATCAGTCTGTAATGGGCTTCGTCCCAGTGTTCACCCTCGTCTCAAAGTCACCTTGGAGTGGCACCATGTGGACTGAACTTCTGACAGACATCCAGTGTCTCCTCAGAGTCTGGATGTAAAAACATAAAGACTGTGGTAGACCGTGGTAAAGATTGCGCGGGATATAAAGTTGGAACAGTGCTTACGTTTGCTTCTGGTGTGGCGCTTTTCACAGAGCTGTCATATTGTGCAGAACTCAGCTGCAGCTAATAAAGAATAACTGTAAGTACGTTTGATTGCGTTTGTCAGTATGGTCTCACTGACTCACCTCACACTTACCTGTTGTTCATTTTATAACGTGCAGCTGTGCACAACATCTTTAAACCACGGCGTACAGCTGCCGTCGTTACAAATTTAATCCTCACATTTTGTCAATATAAAAATAAAGTTAGAAAAATAAAAGTCAAAAGAAGTGTTGCTACAGTTTTACTGCAAAAGTGAACAGTTGAATTAAGGGACAAAGTCTTTATTTTAGGGCTTAAAACGCGCTGTGAAATGTTCCTCTTTTCAAGCAATATATGCATGAAACAGACGTTTCACCTCCCAAACTGAAGAGTAATTCCAGATTTTGCATTATTTCTTATGGGACAATTTGTGCTCTCATCTCCTGCCTAACTACCAGCCAGCAGTGTAGTCCCCACTCTCTTTATAACTGTGGATAACATCTTGCATTAAGAATCTGGCTTTCATGAGAAAGCCCTCTGAGGGCTTTACTGTTATAAAAAGATACTTTGACAATTATTACTTTTATCTCACTGTGGCAGCTCTGCTTTGCTGCGTCATTGATATCACACTGTACACTCTTGAAAGTGTAGAGTAGAGGAAATGAAGTGATGTCACTTCTAATCAATGCTCACTGCATTTTGCAGTGCATTCTGGGACTTTACTCAGTTGGACATCAAGTGCAGTGGAGCGATTTTGGTTTTGGAAAATAGCTGAGTCTCTGGGCAGTTCACTCACTGAACTGAACAATGGATCACTGCACTTCTTGTACCTATTGTAGTTTCCCTGGGACTGTTTCTTCAGCAGAAAGTAGTTCCAATAGAAACTGTTCACAGTGAGGTCTGCAGATAAAGACTTGCCTTCAGTAGCACAACCAAAATGATTTACAGCTCTGTTGTAGTGAGGTGGCAGCATAAGATTCAGCAGAGTATGTCTCAGAACATCTGCATAGTTTATCTTGTTGTGATTTCAATAGATTGACCCTTGAACAGCAAATCACATCCACATAATGTCACACCACCTACATCGACATGCATCCAGTTTTGCACGCTTGACAACGAAAACCCCACTGACTCACCATTGGGACAATCATTAGAAATTCACGGTTTGCAGCCAAGCATTGTTCAAACCGACACTACTTCTTCTTCTACTTTTTAAATTCTAGCTGAGATCCCGACGTTTTTAAACATACCAAATATGTCGGGCTAAAATGATGGGAAATGGTTATAAAACTATGCAGAAGATATTAATACTACAGCCGTGTCAAATCTCCTTCAATACAGCATGATGTTGTTTTTATAAGTGGTCCCATTGAGAGTAAAATTGACGATAAAGCGGGGTATACTACAAGACAGTGTTACCTTGTTAATGACCACGTGTCGCCCGGTTTGGGTGATGTCGGTGTGTTCGTCTTACAACTTTAACCCTTTTTAAAAAGATGGCAATGGCCAAAAACCACAGTCCACAAACATCACGGGGCCTGCGTCCACTTCTTATGGTCTATGGGTTTTTACAAGGACGACAGTATACAGTATAGAACAATATAGCTCTGGTTCTGCTGCATCAATTTTTATCCTTTTTTTTTTTTTAAACCGTCCATCATGAGTCTGACAATGTTATTTAGGTGCGATGCTGTACTCTTTTAAAGGGATCTGATGAGGGGAATCTGGATGTTAAGGGGTGAAGCAATGCTGTGATGTTAGTGCGATTGGAATAACATTACATTTCACATGGATGTACATCCAGATGGGGAAGCATCGCGGGTGAGGGCCGAAGGGAGAACTGGGACACAGTGTTAGATTGAGCCTGCACCATTTGTGTTTCTGCAAGAACTGCAGGGGTAGCAGCGAGAGTCACTTGGAGTGGAGGCAAACCACAGTCAGCTGCAGTGCAGGTAATTCTGAATGTGTGAAACATGCACCTTTAAAGATGAATAATAGAAGGTGGTTGTGGTTCAGGTAGCATGCAGTGCTGGCTAAAGCCAAAATCAAAAAGGAAGTCGTATCTGAAATAGACTGGCTGAGTGTGAGAAGCATCAAACAAAAAATGTACATCCATCTTGTTAAATACTCCAACACAGTTACCAAACGTGCCTGCGTGCACACACACACTCCCCCACAACAAGTACCTGACTATTCCTCACAGCTTCTCAGTGTTTGAGCTATTTTCTTACTTAGTTAAATAAAGCAAACATCCCGCGATGACCTATACTATAATATCAAGAGTTCACAGGGCTGAGTAGCAGGTGCCACGCCGTCATTGTGCCAGCAGAGAAAGGCTGCTGTCACTGCTGAGTGCTGCTGCATGAGCAGGCTGCAAAGAAAGGCCTTGGAGAGGCACTGGGAAGAGAGTGCACCATTCAACTGAATCATCATGGCCATCAATGTAATGAGGGCAGATCGGTCCTGAGCAAAGAAAGGCAAGGAGGGGGGAGAGGGAGTGGGTGACATGGGGATGGGGAGCAGAGAGAAAGGGGAAAATGGGATACAGAATATAGCATGGGGGGGATAAGGAAAAGTTGTTGATAGAGGGATAGGCGGTAGAGGGACTAAGGGCTATGGGGGGGGGGGGGAATGCTTGAGGAGAGATTCAGCTCAGCAAAAAAACATTTATTTTTCCACCACAGTGCTTACATGAAAACATCAGATGCTGAATTACACAAAGTCTAGTAAAAGGAGGCCAACTGCTGGGCACTCAAGACTCTGGCACTCAAACTAGAATCACAATAGGGCAGGGAGCAGAAAGGCTCACAGAAAGACAGTTAACCAAAGAAAGAAAGGTTTACCTTCATTTTCTTTTGCAGCGTAACTAGGAACACTATGGACCAGGACGGATGTCTCTAATTTGGAAATGTTGTTCATAGAAGGGTCCTGATATTTAATTAAACTGCCATTTCTCTGATTTAGCCCATTAGCTTCTCATTCTCATAACATCTCCAACTCTGTCATTTCCCCAGCAGTGACAACCTGGGCTATTGTTTGCGATCAGAGAAGCTGAACTTCCAAGAGGTCATTACTCATTTCTGTCATTCGTCTCGGCTCCGGAAGAGAAAGTCATAAATTATTTCTCTCACACATAATCCCAGTGCCAAAGCAGTGTGTCAATCACTTTCGGAGTCACTCCCGGCCCCCTCACGTCAGTTCCGTCACGTCCGGCCCAGCGGATCATCTATCAGTGGGCGATCGTCCGTTTGGACGGGTACCCTCTGTTATTACCCTCACGTCTTGGGTCCACAGCTGAATTACAATTGCAGAGTCAGTGAAGAGCCAGGAAGCTGAAAGGGCTGAGCCTGGGTAACGAGCTCTGGGGTGGGTAATTAATGCCTCCATTTCCCCGTTGGTATTGTCAGGGGGGGATGTGGCATTGATCAGAGTGGAATCAGGCCGGAGGGAAGTGGGCAACAGGCCGAGGGCACCGCAGGGGGGATTAAATCAAAATGTGGAATAGAAAAAAGGATGGACGGATGGAGAGGTGAAAGCGAGGGAGAAAAAGAAGAGAAAGGGGGATGGGGGCGCTATGCCTGGCAGACTTGTTCCTCTTGAGATAGGTCTTCCGCTGGGGCCTTCAAAAAAGCCTTCAGCTCTGAGTGACACTTCAAACAAATAAGAAACACACTGTAGTTTTGTACTTTTGTACTCTCAGAATAGTAAAGCAGAGACATCCAGAGGGAAAACAATGTGGGATCCAAAGCTCCATTTCATAGAGGTCATAGAGTTCGTACTTGTCATTGATTTCTAAAAAATCCCAAACCACAATTACAATGTTCAACAAACAAGATGATAGAAGGTTTAAGAAGGAAAGTAGCATATCAGCCACTGTGCAAGGTCATTCAAAAGAAAAACCCAACGCCCTGTAATGGTGCGTCACCTTAACAAATGTAAGTGCTCACATAACCAGAACTGAACTGCCACTAAAACGGCAAGAAGTCGGGAAAAAGCCAATTGATACCGTGAAACAACATAATCCGCAATTCACTTCTCTCCACCCCGAGGGACTCAGTCGCCACGTGTTAACGGACGCGGTGCCATATAAGAAAGAAAGCCAGGAGCCCCATGGGAGTAAGTGGAGTGACCGTGGCAGCCACCATCGCTCTTACTGCCACGTCTTTAGCTGTAGTCTCCATGACCCTGTCTGTGTTTGCCTGGGAGGCAAGGCCTGGCGCTGTTGACGATAAAACAAACAGACAGGCCCCATTTATACAGTCAGGTGTCATGACAAGGGATAAACAGCCGGCCTGCTTCGGGCCTCTCGAGGCACAGTCTACACTAATAGCAGGGGCTATCATCATCCTCATCCTCAAGATCACCCTCATGATCATCATCATCAAGAGCAGCAATAGTGGTGTTGGCAGAAGCTCCTAGGTGCCTGCTGGGAAGCGGACGAGTACTGACTCTGATTGGACAAAACTCAAGGGCTGCACTGTTTACTTTTCCGGGCTGTATTCATTCGTGTCACTGAATTAATCGTGTCAAAAAAAAAAGCCAATTGCCAAAAAACATTGCTGGGGAAGAGGGGGTGTGCAGGAACAGTCACGAGTAGAGCGAGGCGGCAGTGGCAAGCACGCGACGGGAATGACAAGAGCGTCGCTGTCATCGCGAGGGATGAAAAACAGCACCTCTCTGACGAGGCGAGGCAGCGGCTGCCTCTTGCGCCAGCGAGGAAGGGGATGCGCGGCGACCACGAACGCAATTATCTTCACGCCAGCTTTGTTGTTTGTCAGAACTGGTTCGCATTTAAGGACTTGGGTGTACTGATTATATGACACCCGGAGAGCCTTTGGGGTGGACAAGAGGCAGCCAGCCGGGAGTCATTACCCAAACCAAATAGACTTCTCATTTATTTTTCCGTCGGGGTAAAGCATCAACAGGAATAAACAATGGCTGATAGATACTCAATCACCAAAGGCGTGCACCCTTGCAGTGGGTGTTTTTTTCTGGTGAGGATCCAATTACAAAGTCCGGGCATCAAATCATGAGAAATAACGCCTCATATGTGAGGTGTGTGTTAATTCCAAAAAGGTTGTCAGGGCACTCTTAGGACTCTTGTTTTCAGATATGAACTGCTGTCTGGGACTGAAACCACATACGACCACCTGACAGATGGCGTAATGTGGGCACAGGGGTTATTTTCTGACACTGTGAAAATCATTGTGCTGGCACCTTTCAATATCGCCAGCTGGTCTTTTTCATAGCATTCTGTCTAATTTAGGGGGGGGCTACTTTCTTCATTTCGTCATGACTCTCCACAGTGTCACCATCTCGCCCTGAGCGTAAAGCTTTCTGAAGGTATTCTGAAAGGCTGGTACTTACAAGTGGCTATACCTGTTGACAACCTGCAATCTCCGCGGCAGACATAGACGACCGCCGACACCGGCAGCGCACTTCCTACCGTCTGCTGGTCCAATGCCAAGGTCACACTCGCTGACAGGAGGGGTAAGGTGAAAAACCACGGGTGAGAAGTGTTTGCCCTACACATGAGTAGACGAGCCAAAAGAGCACGCGGGAACATTCACACCAGTAACTACAGGTGTTAAAATCTAAATCCACACGCAATATCATGTCACCAAAATAAGGAAATAAGTGTCTTCTGAGCACGTGAAGAGGCAAAAGTGTTGATTCCTGTCAGCATAGTATAGATGTACTAATAATCGTCGGATTTGTACGCAAATGTTGCCCTCTGTGGTACAATCAATAATGCCGAAAGCGCCCTGATGTATGATAATTTGACCATTTTGTAACGCTTACAATTAGCAGTTGGTTTAAGTCTGAGCTTTCTCGTTTTAATGTATGTCTGGAAAGCAAAATGTGGATCCTACGTTTGTTTTTTACGCATCTTTTTTCACGTGACCTTTTTCCAGACAATCATGCTTTGGAGTAGGCTTCAATAACAGTCATTCTGTTCTGTAATTTAATTTTGTATAGTAGGCTATTACAAAAAAAATGGTCAGGCTGATCACGCATCACAGCTAAGTGTGAGAATAATCAATAAGTAAACTGTTACGATGAGTCTTATTGTTCTTATTTAGAAGTATTATGAATATATAAACTGTCACGATGAGTCTTATCGTTCTTATTTAGAAGTATTATGAATATATAAACTGTCACGATGA
>CALSCE010009779.1:779570-800039 GCA_943593645.1 Bovichtus variegatus | reverse complement strand
CTACTGTGAAATAAGATGTAATATTTGTAAACTGAAGAGGAAGAGTACACCACTTCCTGAAAGGCTGAAGATCTGATTGGAGCAGAGAAGCACTAAGAGGCGTGGCCTAAGTGCCAACAAGGGGCCAATAGGAGCTGGCCCCAGCCAACCAATGGGAGAAGACTATACCTGAAAGGCAGCAGGTATAAAATATGTAGTAAACTAGAGATCTGTGAGACAGAATAACGACTTAAATGTGGTCTGTGGACGGTGAAATATATATATTACATATATAATATCATCATCAATAAATACAGTTAATATGAAGAGAAGTTTTCTGAAATTGATTTCTACGCGTCTCTATTTCTAAATATAAGAACACGACATAAGTCAGCTTGCTTTGTCAGCTTTTCTGTGCGTAGACCTCTGGAGACCATTCACGTCAGCACGAGATGACACGTGAAGACGTCCCATAGTTGAGCTACTTCAGCCTGGAGCCGGTGGTAAACTGGTGGACAGACAGACGGACAGACACTGCCATCCATAGGCAGCTAGCGTGGCTAAAAAGTGACTGCAGAAGTTAAAAGATTTCATACTTTATACTGATTCACCTTTAACCTAAATGTGATCAGTGATACATGTTATTATAAAGCACTTTGTAACTGCATTTCAAGTGTTATATAAAAAAAAAACGTTGATTATTGCTATGTGATGTCACAATAGACCCACCATTGGTGCCAACACATTTTCCCGACTACACCCACTTGATCATCCATCCAGTTTATACAGGAGCTGTTTACTTGGTATGTTAATGAGTTATGTGCTGGCTGCTTGTTTATCATGTGGTTCAAATGGTACACTGGAATAAAAACCGAACGTTAAGTCTGCTCCTTGTACACTCGTTCACTACGCTTTTGCTCAGATTGTATCCCATCAAGAAATTATAGAGTAAAATCACAGCCTCTTAAAGGTGGCTTTTCTTTACCAAGGCACAACTTCTTACACTACACTTAAAGGACAATTTGATATGTTGGATATTCAATGGTGCTGCAGAGCCTATCTTTTATCCTTTTCAGAGCATATGATTTAAAGTCATATTCAGTCAGTTTGTGAAAAATGACTCTTTTCACCCTTTAAAGGGATGGTGGGTTCTTTAAAGTGGAGCTGTATGAGGTACTTATCCAGTCAGTGTATTACCTACATTAGACGGCGGTCGGCACGCCTCCAGTTTGTAGGAACAGACAGGAGCACCAAAGCAATGTGCTGCTGTGGACGTATTTTAGCAACTTAAAAAAAATCAATATCAGTCGTTTAGATTCATTGTTTTTTATATTTTATTTGCAACAACAAAGACGCAGGAGTGACATTCAGATAAGATGGTGCGGGTGGATTGTTTTTCACCGCTTTACCAAACTACTGAAGCCGTTATATGCAGCTACGCTCTCTTCAAAGCCACCAGCAGTCATTTTACCTCCAGAACACGGAAGTTGCTCGTTTATCCCGCCGCGGTCGGTTAGTTAGTTTGTTTGTTTGCGTTGTTCTGTGACTTTGATGAATCCGAACTAACCATTTAAAACAGTCTTTCCCAAAGTTAGGGACCCAAAATGGGTTACGGACCGTTTTTTTTATTGGGTCGCCAATTGGCAGAGTAGATGCTTAACAATGTCGTAGATTAATGTTGTTAATTACAATAGAAGAGCGTTTTTTTTTCCTCTACGCTCTTCAGCTCAGATGTTTGTTACGAGGTGGTGAGAAACTTCACGTCACACTCAGCTAATTTGATCATCGCTGTGATGTACTTTTATCATGAAATAAAAACATTTCACAATGTCATCGCTCGTTGTTCTTTATCGGTACTTTATAAATGTAGACGTTATGGCAATTCATGAGGTATTTTTGTAAGTTTTGTAAGTCCCAGGGAGACACCAAATCTCTCTTTTGGGTCTCAAGCTGCTTTAAAACACCAAAGTCACAGGAACACAGCGAGGAAAAAGGGGCCGCTTTGTAAGTGGAGTCTGGTGGATGTGACAATAGCATAGATGGATATAACGGCTTCAACTCCCTGAGCCGGGAAAATATTCTAAATATAGCATAACTGATCCTGATTTTTTTTTTTTTTTAAGTGGGCCTTTTTAGGTTGCTAAAATACATTTTGCTGCTGCCCCCATTCAGGGCATTACATTGCTTTGTGCCACTACTCCAGACCGTTTTTCCAAAACCTGGAGCGTGTCGACCGTCGTCTACTGTAAACTTCCCCGCTGTGGGACTAATAAAGGATTTCTGATTCTGAATACACCGACTATGGATAAGCACTTCACACCGCCTTACTTCAAACAATATAAACAATCCCTTTCGCCCAGGAGGACGTTTAAGGGGTTAAGTATTCTACAAAGTCTTAATGCTTTTATCTACATTTGCTCCATTTCAGCATATCTCCATGGGCACATGCATAGCCACTTTGATGTCAGTTTCTGCTTCTATTGATGGCGCTTTTCCCACCACTTCATTTGCTAAGAGCAGCATCAAAGACGAGACCCGCTCATTCCCATTTATCGGAATCCCATTTCTATTTCATCTGCAAACTAGTCACCTGTGAAACTAGTTTTTAACCACGATTTGAAAGTGCACAGGCTTCAAATGTCTACCCCATCCCCTTTATTAGTGTTTATTCCCAACCATAAAAACCGCTGGAGGGGCACACACTGCCAGCGCAGGTCGTTACGTAGTGAAAACCGTGGCATGGTGGCCCACAACACTGCGCGATGAGAAGCTAAATGTGTCGGGGAGGAATTAAAGAATAAATTTCCCCTTCCAATTAAAAGACGCATATGTGCAACGTGAGCTAAGCAAGGGAACATTATCAATGAGGTGAAGAAAACACACTGCTACAACTCAGGAGGCACAATTATTAAGGCTGGTGGTATGCAATTAAGTAGTGCTATTTAGACAGTGCTACTCCCCGCTAATAAATGCAGAGCATATAGGAGGAGACAAAACAGGCTTTGGATGTACCTCCCAATCCAAACAGCTGGGGGAACAGATGACTGAAATGTAAACAGAAACGGTGGTAAAATGACTACATCAAAGAACGATGAGGCGACGAGACTACACATTTACATGAAGAGTAAATAACTCGATAAAAAAAACAAGGCTCTTGAAAAAAGAACATCATAGGTTTTTATTGAGAAAGAAGATTTAGTTTCCCAGGGTATGATCCAAATGAAATGTAAATATGTAGGACAAGCACCACACTACTCCCACACTGTATTAAAGCCTGTTTGAGTCATCGGCTGCTTTGCTGCAGCCCCTGAAATCATACGCTGTGTGGGGTGAGTGGAGCTCGCTGGCATTGTTAAAAATGTACAATATAAAGCTAGCAACAAGTCAAAATGGGTCACAGAAGTGGAAATCAAATCAGCAGATGAGTCCTTTTTTATTCATGTGTCAACCTTACTGACATTTCAGAACAATTTAAACATTAGATACTAGAATAAACTCCTACCCCCCCCCCCCCTCTCTATTCTGTCCCACTACCTGGCCCCCTCTGAGCTCTTGATTTTCATGCCTATGCCTGATCCTTGTACTGATGGTGCAGCATGAGCACGTCTTCCTGGGAGACCCTGGTCCATCCCTCGCTGTGGACGTGGTACAGGTTGACCTGCCCGCCGCTGTAGGCGTCACGGTACGTGGCCTGGTAGATGGCGCGGCGGCCTAGCTCGCAGGCCTCCTCCACGGTCAGGTCCTGCCGCAGGCCGCTGTCCATCACGCCATAGGCGTACATGGAACCTGAGCCCACGGCAAACAGGTCGCCACACACCCGGTTCCCCTCTGAGTCGACATAGTACAGCCCTGGGGACGAAGGACAAAAGGCAGGTAAGACAGAAGGAAACGATGTAAAGGAAGAAGAGTTCGATACAAGAGCATCCTCCGTTCTCCCGACTCGGGTGTCGAGCTTTGTCTAGAAAACTGAGATGGTGTACATCTAATACCGCCACTCTCGCACAAACAAACACACAAACGTGTAAGGGCGCACACACAATGTCCTCAAGAGAGAGAATATGAACAGCTGCAATCTCTCCAAGTGAAGTAAGGCTGGCAGATATGAACAGCTGCATCCTCTTCAAGTAAAACGAAGCCGGCCACGGAACCTGCTGACAAGGCAGGGCCGCATCCCTGTCTGCACGGCGGCCCTGCTCCGGGCTTTATTGATCCCTGCAAACGCGCTAAAAATTAACTATCGACCTGCAACCCGAGCTGCACAGGTAACTGCACCTCGCACCTCAAGAGGGAGGACAAAAAAAACTTTTAAAAAAAACAGCCCGCTCACATCCTGCGGACATGAGGCGAGTTCAGGACCTATCCTTCCACACACACTTGTTTCTACGCAGACATTTCCTTCCCCTCCACACACTTGAATGACACATGGAGGCGCGCGCTCGCTCACCCCACACCAAACCTGACAAACGTGTAATCCAACGTGCACTGCAGACCCACAATGCTCTGATGGACCTGTGAAGGACAGTTTGCTCCACACCACGCTTCGCAGAGGCATGCGAGACATTTTGTTCCGCGCCATGACACACTCGCTAGGCTTGGTCCCAGAGTGACGTGGAACGGGTGACTAGCACCAGCCTGTGAGCTCGCCCACAGCCAGCCTGCAGATGGTAAAAAAAGACAGCCTGCGAAAAGGCATGTTTTTCATAGTGCTTCACAAAGCGAAACCTGTGAAAATGATACTTGCGCAGAGAAAGGCAGGGACACACGCATATAAAATTGCCAAATATCCACCGCTATTGCTCATCTCTCACATTTAAAAAACACTTCAAAGTGCCCTCAGATTGCACATCCTCGCTTGCAGAGTTCCTCACATAGACTAGGGACAAGTCTGTTAGGGATAGAGAGCCACTTGCTTTTCTGAAGAGAGAAAAAAAACGCTTACCATTGCTTTCAGCCGTAAAATTGCAGCTTCCTCAGCCTGTCGTTAGCTTGCCATGATAATCATCCACTGCCTGCCTATGCATGGGTGTAATTTGCCATTCTGAGACCTGTCTGTCTGTTCCTCTTGAAAACTGTAAGGGACTCGTTTAAAACATAATAGGCAGGGAAAGAGGGTTTGTAAAGGCGGCCTCTTGTGTCGAGTAGCACAGTTGACGGTGGTGCATGAGGACTCTTTAGTAGGTCCAAGTTTAGAAGAAGAGCGGCACCATAAAACACTTCCAACATCCATTCCTTTCCAAAAACACACCTGGGTCTTTGTAGAGCCCTATGCCATATCGCTTAACAGTCTCTGCACCTCAAACACTGACGCAGAAAAGCACGAAGGCAAGGATGAGTGCTCCGAAAAAAAGGAGGGAGTGAGATTCAAGAGGCCCACTTCAAGCGGAAGCAGGGGGGGGCGCTGCCTGGATATTTTAACATTGCAGCAGTGGCGGCAGAGAGAGACTCCTTCCACTCCGTCAATCCACTGACAGGTGCTTATGGTGCTTTTTTTTCCCCCCCTTTCTAACAGCAGCCGGTGCAGCTGGCTGGACTGACAGCTTTTAGAAGTAGGTGAGGAGCAAAGTGCCATGGATGGGTGGCTACTACCATCAAATGGGTCAGTGTCGCTCCGTCATCAGTCCTTTCCACTACAATTCGCCACTGGATCAGGAGTAAAAAGAGAGAGCAGCAGTTGAACAGAGGGGATGGGGGGGGGGGGAACATTACATCACCCTCTTGGGAGTGGCTGTAAAACTGACTGCCACATGGGTCTTCTCTGACGAGGCCTCATATCATACACTGATCCGCTTTGTTGTCATGGGGCCTGCATCCGGTTTAATCACATACCACCGTAGAGCAAAGCTTTCATGTCCTGTGTGGAGGAGTAACGGGGGCTACGCAGAGTTTAGGCGCTTTTCTCTGTCGAAAGCAAGGCCTCTACCGAGTTATCAAGCATACACTCTACACTGATTACAAGTGTCATAACATTTAATGTTATTACATAGAGTTGTATTTGACAAGCTCCTCAACAGAGCTTTTATTCGATTTATTTAGCATGCAGCTTAAGACGCTCCATCAGGGGAATAAGTGCTCTTGACATGATTGTAGCCGGCTAATGAGCTTCCCACCTAATCGCGATTGATTTCATTTACATGACATTTACCTCTCCGTTCAATCACAGGCATTGTGGGGGCTATGGCAAAGCTCCCACACCTATTGAACTTACACAGGGATCATTATTACCCCAATTGATTGCCCAGGATTTAACACGTGTCATTTAACGTTTGTTGGCACACGGACGGCCCGTCATTGTTCACACAGCCCATTCTGCTATCCATACAAAGCCAGCATTGATCTCAGCGGGTGTACTGGCATTATGCATGCGACCCAATTGTCCGGGGCCGAGACCCAACGTCCATCATACCGCCGCGCTCTCGCTGGCCCGCAGTCCAAGGCTCATCGATTTCCCATTACTGTGTCACTGTGGCGGCCTCTTTAAGCACACCTTCTGTGATGTACGGCCTCACACTGCGTGGCATCAAAAAGACACAGCAAAAAAAAAATAATGGGGCAGAGCAAAAGAAGCTGCAGTACCATCTAGTGGGGAACTACAGGATGTGCTTACACTTAAATCACAACAGCACATGGAACTGAAAACCACATTAATTGACAATTCTGTACACAAAAGGATCATTTAATTTTATGGCTGACAAGGAAAACTGGAGAATCTCCTTTAAAAATCAAGTGTGGATGGTCAGTTATTTAATATCAAGGAAGATTAACTGCTAAGATCACACCACAACAAAAGGGGCGTACGTTAAAGCCTTATATTGAAGAGCTAAACACTCAAGTTTAACCTCAGTTTGGGAAGTAATGAATGCCGTCAAATAAAGCATATGGCCGGTGCGTCATCACTAAACACACAGCGAGCAGTTAATGTGTGCTTCAGAAAGTTTGAATGCGTCACTCAGACCTGAATTGCATCGTATTTTCAAAGAAATGTACACGTTTGGAGTAAAATACATATCTGGTAAACTTGTAATAAACAGAGAAAGACACTAAACTGACTTAGTAATATAAAACACATGGAAAGTTTTCTATGAAAACAACTGACGGATAACTCGTAAAACGACAAACCATTAACAGTCGTTTTCAGAATCTAAATCTTTAATCTTTTGTTAATTTAAAATAATTAGAATTAGTAGATTAACCGATTCTTCAGACAGAAAAGTATTTGGCAACTCTTTTGATAACTGTTAATCGTTTATGGCATTTTTCAAGCAAAAATGGGAAACATTTTTATGTTGTCGCATTTTTTATCATTGTAAAATTAATATATTTTGGTTTTGGGCTGTTTTAAAATGTCACCTTGGGCTCTAGGATATTGTGGAGCTGTATTAGTTTCAACTAATCATTTCAAAGTATTATTTTTTAGGACGAACACAATTTAGCGTTATGTCTAGTTTTAAATCTGGTATAACATTGAAATTAAAATTATAATTAAAACTGCATAGATGTATACAAAACATCCAAGATACTATATACTCACTTAGGAAAAATGTTGCAATTTGAATTATTCTTATTACTTAGAAAAAAAGTTTCTAAATAAAATTATACTCTTTAAAAGAAATTGTGTTTACATAGTTTAATTAATTTTAGTTTAACCTCAATACTGAACCATAATGATTAACTTTGTTGGCAGCTGTAGTTTTTTCTTCAAGTAAAAATGTAATTTTGGATCATAACATGAAATGGGTCGTATGTACTGTTGCATTTACCTGGGCCTCTCTTGTCCCAGCCACACACCATGGTTCCCATGCTGAGTCCCATGCCCTTGTACTGGTACACCATGTTAGCAAGCAGCTTGGAGGCTGCTGCCACAGAGATGCGCTCCTTGTTGCGGAGCTCGTAGATGCGGCACTGGCGGGCCAGCAGGCGCTCCCAGAAGCTACAGTCTGCAGCTCCTCCAGCCATGGTACCCAGCAGGTAGGGGTTGATCTCAATCACCTTCTTCACCGTCTGCGAGGCGATGTAGGAGCCCGCTGTGGCCCGAGAGTCCACCGCTACAATAACTCCATGCTGGAACTGAAAAGCAACAGCAGGGGGAACGCATTAATGAAGCACAGTGCAGCGGGAGGGAGACACACACACACAGACACACACGGTTCGACTCAGCCAGGAAGCTGCTGGATAAATCGGAAGACCTTTGCTCTTCCCTACAAAATCCTCCATCACTAAACAGACAGTCAGTACAGCTGTACGGTACTAAAATGAAGACAACAGATTTAGCCAGTCAGAGGGAAATGTCTCCAGGGGAGGTTTTCATCTACCACCACTCAGGGATTAAGGGATAAAGTTGCTGTTATTTTATCTTTTCTTTTTATCAACAAATCCCCTGAAGAGCTCAGAACCAACTGCAGGGATGTGGTTGAGTATTTACAGGGCTCTGCACATGAGCCTGAGTGAGTGGAAAAGCTGGTTGTTTTTATTGTAATGAAAGCATATATCACACGAACGCAATAGTTTGGCTCTTTGTGTTGTGTGCATTTTTTATATTTTTCAGACAACAATGGTGTTCTGTGGCACAGAGGCAGAACCTATATTAGGCTATTATCTTGTTAGTAGCATGATTTCATTGTTGGGTAAAGTATTTTCACAGAACTTGATAATAGTCAAAGAATAACAGTATCCACCTATTTTTTCAGTGCAAGGCATCTGGACTCACTTTAATTTTGTTTTATGCCTTGCTGTTTTAAATCTTTGTAGCACAAGTAAGCAGTGTGCCTTGAACTCTTTTTAACCCTATTCCCTCTTTTGTTGACATTTACTTTTGCTTCATGAGATCCTACTTTGTTCTTCACAATAGTGGTTGTTGGTTATTTTTGTAAAATAAACTCATGTTGTGTTACTGTTATGACTCATCAGTTATTACAGACTGATACCAATATTGTTAACACTTGCAACTTCAACCATTTATAGGGAAACCAAACATCAAATATTTCTCCTTAAGAATGGTATGCCTGGTTCTGAAATAATATGTATATCATTTGGCATAGAAACTCACAGTTGACATCTGCATTACAATCTAACAAACTTTACAGAAAGTATAAATAGTACAATTAAATGGAAAAAGAATGTATGTGAATAAATAATTGTATATAAAAAGTTGCATATGCTGTTTCTCTTTCCTATCATATATGCTGTAAAAGCCTGCCATCCCATATCATTACTGAATACATTAACTTACATTAGAGATCCTCTGGTGTACAGTTAAATGGCCCTATAGGTGCATAGTTTATTATTATGGTTGAAAGGAAATGTGCCCCAAAGGCCAAATCTGAGCAAATAGAAAAATTATGTAAAATACCTACAATCTAACAAACTGTGTTTGGATTGTCCTGTCTGCCTTCATGGACGTGATATGTTAAACTTGACAGCTTTTTATTATATTAAGAGGGTATTTTGCAATACCCTTTAAAGAAAGCACCTGTACTATTAGAAGCACACAAGCTGATGAAACAGCATGTAAAATCATATAGTCATATTACACTTTTGTGTTGAGAAAGTGATGATTTATCTCATTAAAAACAGACAAAAGCCATGTGTGGATGCTGCACAAGTGCTGCTGTTTACCCTGTTTCCCATTCATGCAGGTGCAAATGAAGCCGAATAGCTCGTTATTATACCTATACAGTAAGAACGACCATGGCCACACATAGAAATGTCCAAATTACCTTAAGATAATTGCTTTTGAAGGCAGAAATGTCTAACACAGATCAACACAAAGCGAACATCGGTGAACATCTGCAATGAGAAAGCGGTTTGTAGCCATGCTAGCACAAACATGCTAGCATGGCTACAAACATGCTAGCACAAACATGCTAGCACGTAAGCGTTACGTAAACCCTCCAGCATGATGTGTCAAAGGCCTATTTCGACAACTAGACAATTCGTTAGAGTTTTACGATACCAGAGAGCTACACGTGGAACATAATAACTCACTTTAAATGCTAAGGTGGTGGTTCCATGCAGGAACTCTATTTTCCTCTCGACGCCATCCTCGTCCGCGGCACACAGCGGGTTTTTAACGGAAAAATTGAGACCGTCTCCCGGCGTAGCGTCAAATCCAAGACCGCTCTGTCCGGGTCGACAACCAAAACCAATAGGTTGACAATTATCAAATGAAAAATCCGCACAATCACTGTTCAACACACTAGCAAGAGCCATCTTTGATAATGTCTGGTGAGCAAGCAACTTCCGCCGGTTTCTTGAGTCATGGTGGCGGAGCCCCACAGCGCCCCCTGTGTGTGGCGGACTGCAGGTGTACTGCAGGCTGTGTAAACTGTGACAAACAAACATAAACAAAAACAATATTCCAAGGCTTCAACATTTTGATAATACTAAACTAGTAAATGAATTATTAATTAAAGGTGTATTCCACCTAGCTGACAATAGTATAGGTGGCTGACTTTACACTATTTCTAAACTTTAAATGGTAAATGTTCTGCATTTATATAGTGCTTTTCCAATCTTTGCGATCACTCAAGGTGCTTTACAACATATGTCAGCATTCACCCATTCACACACATTCATAAAGAGTCAGAGGCTGCCATGCAAGGTGCCACATGCTCATCAGAGATAACCACTCACTCACACACACACTCACACACTTTGGGGTTCAGTATCTTGCAAGGACACTTTGACATGCTGACTGTAGAGGCTGGGGATTGAACCACCAACCCTCCGACTAGTGGATGACCACTCCACCTCCTGAGCCACTTTAGCCCCCCTAAACCCCCATATTTTTAGCTTCATCCCGAAGTATCTAATTCGGTCGCTCTTTTTCTTTCCTCCACTTTCTTCATCCTCCTCTCCATGTCTCTATAATATTCCTCTTTCAGGTCCTCTCTCTTTCTTTGGCTCCATCCGTGGGCTGTGATGTGGAAGACGTCCGCACTGTTTCCTGAGTAGGCGTCCCTGTGAGTGGCTCTGAAAACTGCTTCTCTTGCCAAAGAGATGGCCTCTTCTTTACTCAGGCTCCACCTCAGACCTCCATCCAGGACTCCGTAAGCGTAAGGAGAGCCTGAGCCCACAGAAAAGATGTCCCCCTGCAGTCGGGCGCCATCGCTGCACACATATATCAGCTTTGGGCCACCGTTAGGGGACGTGGAATGGGCCATTGCAGTAGCATCTTGGCTACTAACAACAGCTGAGGAGCTGTGATCAGTAAGAAATGATGAGTCTTCTGATCTCTTTGCACAGTCTGTGTTACCTGCTTCTTTGTCCCAGCCACACAGTGTGAGAGCCACACACAATTCAGTCCCTTTAAAAGGGTGCAGCATAAACGAGAGGAGCTTGGCAGTGCCACGTATTGAAAGGCGACGTCCGTGCCGCAGTTGGTAGAGTCTGATCTCTCTTGCCAGAATTCGCTCCCACAGCATGCAGTCTGCACCACTTCCAGAGGAGTTGACGACCAAATGGGAGTGAATAGGGGTAATCTTGTGAACAGCTGGACAGGCAACAAGTCCCCCAGCACTGGCACGTGTGTCTGCAGCTGCAATGACCCCATCTTGGAAGATGAAACCCAAGGTCGTTGTTCCATGAGACAGAGGGAAGGGCCTGCGGACCGCCACTGAACGGTTGGCTGGGGAAGAAGGGAATGAAGGTCTGTGGTTGAAAGGGGCAGAGTTTGGCAAAGTCGGTATGAAGAATTGCAGTGGGATCCCACTATTTCTCCCAGATTTCTTTAGTCTCCTCAATCCAAAATTGTAATAGTCTTCTGTGGCTGAGTCTTCGAAATGAGAGGCAAGAAGGCACTTGTGGTGCACAGGGAGGCCACAGATATCTTCCAAAGCCATAACTGTGTAATAAAGTAGATACAGAGAGGTTTCTTCATTAGAAAATCAGAGTGTCTTTTTCTTTACAAAAGAAGTGAATGCAAAAAGTAATCCTTAAACACAGATCAAACCAGAGTCCATCTTTAGAAAAACCTTGCAGATCCCATTATGTTTTGGACTGCTGCCACCTCGTCTCACTCTCATCTAATGCACATGTCTGAAAGTCTGAAGGATGTCACCCTTTTATAGCCCTCCCAGATATGACACCTTGCACAAAACCACACAAACAGACACGTCGGCCTATGTTTTAAAACCATTTGAGTTGACATAAGTGATATGTTATCCTCCATGCTGTGAAAGTAATATCCAGTGAAGCCCTTTTCTGCAAACTGTATGTGTTTTGCTGAGTGACAGAGTCATCTCGCTAGATGTGTGCACGTTCATACACATCTTTCTCATCATTTTCACTTTGCGGTTTAAGAAAGGCACCAACCACCCGCAGCAGGGTCTTCTGACAAACCTGCTTTCCATACTGTGGCTGTGTCTAAAATATGGCCCAACAGGGATATTCATCTTGCTTTGCCTGAGGGCCACTTTTGCAAAATGACAGGAGGCCAGTAAATAAACAAACATCTATAATATTTATCAGATAAAAACGAGCGACCAGTCACAGCAGCCCAGCACTCTGGTCAGATGTACGCAGTGACGTTTCTAGGATTTGAAGACATTGGGGCTTACTGTCATTATTCAGTTTACCAAACCACAGGTATCTGTTCTGCTACACTGTGAAGAGAATCAGGAATTATTTGTAACAAACCCTATAACCCTCTGTTAGGGGGCACTTTTTTTTTTTTTGATAAATAAGCTATATTAGTTTATTCTGATGCTTTAAAAAAATAAAAATGTTGGCACCGTATGTAGGCTACAATAAAAGTGCAAAATAATTCCATTGTGAATCAGTTTATTAAGTTGAGTATCACTGTGCTGCAACAACTAAATTAGTTGTATTGGAACTAATAAGCCTAATTCATCTAATGGAAAACCAAGTGTTTTTCAAATTAATCTGACCCTAGATAAAAACATTTATGTTTCTTTATTTATCTTGCAAGACATTTCTGTAGAAAGACAAAAACAATGACATTAGCGCTTTGACACGAAAGCATCAACAGTTAAAGTTCAAGGTTTATAAACTAAAGGCCCTGGATGCGCAGTTATCGCGATAATTTGCGAGACATGTAACTGAAGTACTCGCGACGCCATTTTGGCTCGACATAACCACGCTCCCTAATAAAGCAAGCACGTCCGTGCGGATCCAAAATGGCGTCAGTTTCCTCGTCGGCCAGAGCAACGAGATGGCACCCGTCGAATCCATTCACTCGGCTAAAATCATGGCGTCCGGCAGTACAGGGAGCAGGGTGTCCTGCGGGAGAGATTTGAATTGTGTGCCGGAGGTAGCTGACACGTTAGCTGCGGTTGCCAAACTTGGGTAAGGAGAGTGCTACACTCGGCGAGTTGTTTTTAGTACAAGTTAGCTTACGGGAGCGACGCGCTAGCACTGCGCGCGTGTGCTAGCATCATGCCAGTGAGTGATGCTCGCTATGCTAGCCGGTGAATTACCAGCACGTGCCCAATCACAATGATGCTTGTTTCTGGTGGGAAGTGTTTCTAAACACTCGTATGGGCTATTCTGTTCGTATTGTGTGAGCCGGCTGGCGGGGTTAGTTGAGTAAACAGTGTGTCTCGTCACCTCTACTTGACATTATTAATCGTATGGATGTTAAAACGCCGTGCTTTCTTTCTCTGGTGCAGGTTTGACTTCCTGTGCATGCCCCTGTTCCACTCGAGGTTCAAGAGAGAGTTTGAGTTGGAGCCCGCTAAATCCCGATCCGGTGCACACACCCGGTCAGATCTGCTGCTGTGTGGGAGAGGTTTGTCCTTCAACCCGCTTCTCTACTTCAGACACGTCGGGCCTTATTACACATCCACTCATTGTGCTCTCTGTGAATAGGATGGCCACTGTAACAGGCCCCTGATGGATTAGGACTTTATAGAAAATAGGGTAATTCATACAAACTCATCAAGGCCTCCTAGATCATGTCATGGGTTTTCTTGAAAAACAGTCCTATTAAAATCAAGGGATAAAATCCTACAGCTGTACTCCAAATACTTTTTACTTTTTTTTTTGTTATGATTGTTCCAAGTTTGGTTGCCAGAAAGTGAGATATACATTTTTTTTAATTTAAATATTCTCCGTTGAGGTAAGAATTTATGTATTTATTTAGATTATTGTAAAACATTAAGCCGAAACTATGTACATGATAACATGCTGCAAATGACCCTTGAAGGTTTCTTGAATGTTCAGTATAAAGTTTAACCCAATCCAGTGAAAATAATCAATTTTTGTAAATTTAGAATTTAATAAAGATTTTTAACATCAATTTTAACAGAATCCATGACATGAACTGGCAGGTCTTGGTGAGTTGGTGTGCAATGACCCAGCTAGAAAATGAGCAAACAATCAACTTAAAATCATTACCCTACAAAAATAAAACATTGAAAAAGATCACGGTTGTATGACATGGTTCAAGATGCAGATATTAATCCATTTCAAATAATTGTAGTGAATTTATTAATGCGTGACTTTTGCTTTTTTTTTTTTCATTGGTCTGTCCATTGCAACATCACTAACAAAAATGATTGTCATTGGATTTGGTGGAAAGATAAAATGTAAAGATGACTGGACTAGATGACTCAAGGGTTTGATAAGAAATTGCAATAATGCAGTTGTGTGTTTTTTTTAAACTATCCATTGTGCTTTGTTTAGATTGGAATACTCTTATTGTTGGGAAGCTCTCTCAATGGATCGACGCAGATTCAGAAATCGAGACCGAGCGCAGAAACTCGGAGGCTGTAAGTTCCTCAACTTAAAAAATTGTAAACTTTGTGGATGTTGATGGTAAAAAAGTGTGCTTTGGGGTCTCTCCTGGTATTATCTCGTCATACTCATCATTCTTTTCCACGTGTTTCTCTCCAGGCTCTGGCACAGGAGTTAAACTTCTCAGCCTACCTGGGTCTGCCTGTCTTCATGCTCCACCTAAAGGGCCCTCACTGTGCCAACCTCGCCCGTCTGCTGCTAAACCACATCCACACTGGACACCACACCTCAAATGTAAGACTCTGCATTAACAAACTCAACGTGCAACATGTAGATTACTTCCACGCTGAATTCTTCAGCTAACTGTTGTCGTCGTCCTCCGCGTCCGATTTTAGTTCTGGATACATGTCCCGCTGATGGCATCGGAGGACATGCGGGAGGATCTGATTGAGAATGAGCCGAGCACTTGCACCGATGACACGAGTGTTGATGAGAAGACCTGGAGCTGGTTCGTTTCACGCCGCTTCTCTTTGCGAGCTTGTCTGAATGCTAAAATGTCTGCCATTGATTTCCTTTTTAAAATCGTGACTCATTTTGTTTACTTGCCTCTGCTCCTTTTTAGGTGGCACTCATTTAGAACCCTTTGTGATTACAACAAGAGGATCTCTCTTGGTGAGAGAGCACACTGTGACGCACCAGCCTGGGGGCAAAGTCAGTGCATTAAGAAATAATTATAGTCGTGTCTGCTACTGAAAGTGTCCTCCCCCCCCCCCCTTTTTGTCTTTGTCTTCCTGAAGCTATTGAAGTCGGAGCAGACATGCCGTCAGACGCCGTGATAGATAAGTGGCTGGGGGAACCCATCAAAGCAGCCATACTTCCCACCAGCATCTTCCTCACCAATAAGAAGGGCTTCCCTGTTTTGTCAAAAGCCCATCAGCGAATAATCTTCAGTCTTTTCAAGGTATAGATTTACAGATTAAACTAGAATTACTCACCAGCCAAATACAGAAATATTGTTTTTAATTAAAAAAAAACAACTCTATTTTCTTAGTTGGAGGCCCAGTTCGTCTTCACGGGCACCAGTCGCCACACTGAGAAGGACTTCCGGTCCTACTTGCAGTACCTGGAATACCTCAACCAGAACCGGCCAGCACCCAATTCCTACGAGCTCTTCGCCAAGGGCTATGAAGACTACCTGCAGTCTCCCCTCCAGGTGAGGACGTGCTCATTTGTTTTCACGTTTGTTTTTTTTAACCTTTTCTATTATGAAGACTAAAGGTGTTTCTGTTCCCCTCCCTTTAGCCACTCATGGACAACCTGGAGTCTCAGACATATGAAGTGTTTGAGAAGGATCCTATTAAATATTCCCAGTACCAACAGGTAAAACCATCAAACCCTAGTCACACACACACACACATCCTACTCCGTATTTGCTATTTGGAAGCCGCATCTACACTGTGGGAATGTAAATATTTTAAGTTGCAGGCTCCTTGTGTATCCTACTGAAAAGTGTTTTATTTATAGAGGATCCTTTCTTACACTGTTTCCTTTTTTAAATGTTTTAATTTGCTCTCCAATCAATGTTTGCATTTGTAACTGGAGGGAGCGCTTGTATGGACAGGACGTATTACCGCTGACATGTCTCCGTTTGTGTGAAGACGCGATGCGCAGCATATTGACTCCTGCTCTGCCCTTGTGTTTACAGGCTGTATATAAATGTCTGCTTGACAGAGTTCCAGAGGAGCAGAAAGACACAAATGTCCAGTGAGTATCTGTACACAAACGACAACCATATGGAATTTAAATTCTTAAATGGAGGCTACATTGTGCCACCAACACACTCTTCCCCTGATGAAGCTCCATTAAATAGGGTTGGGCCAGTGTAAACACTTTCAGTTTTTTGTATATACTGTATATGATAAAGCAAACACCTGACTGGGATAACAAATGTTACTACGAGGTGTCGGCCATGACCTTATTCCTTCGTCTGTTTCATGTGATGATCCAGGATGGCGGCGCAAATAGACCGAGCCCAGCGCTGCAGTTTTATAGACCAACTCAGCCGGGTCTCGTCACCCCAAAATCTCATGAACTTTCTAGTAAACAAACACCACGTGCGCATCTTTCCACCTCTACTGAAATTGATGCCTGTCGGACAGTAGCGGCTACTGTAGTCTGTTTTTAAACCAACACAATATTGTTTTGTTCAGGTTGCTGTCGTAATGCTAAGTGCCGGTCCAGCACATACACCGTACCGCACCAGCAAGTCCGGAATTTGACCCAACTCTACTACATGATACCTGTAGTAGTTAGAGGGTAACATACTTGGTGAGAAGTCATGAAGCAGGGATTACAGTAACTTTGAATGTTGTGTCTTTGTCACAGGGTGTTGATGGTGTTGGGAGCAGGTAGGGGTCCCCTGGTCAATGTGTCCCTGCGTGCTGCCAGACAGGCAGACAGGAAGCTGAAGGTGTACGCCGTGGAGAAAAATCCCAATGCTGTAATCACGTGAGTGGGAAGCAAATTCACGGGCAGCTAAAGCTTTATCCTCTGAACGTGTCTCATTGTATGCTACTTTGAGCCACTGCTGGTATTGATTTCATGCACAAACATCTGAACTGATTCCTATTTGTTCAGGCTGGAGAACTGGCGCTTTGAGGAGTGGGGCGATCAGGTGACAGTGGTGTCATGTGACATGCGGGATTGGGCAGCACCCGAGAAAGCCGACATCATCGTCAGCGAGCTGCTGGGGTCGTTTGGTGACAACGAACTTTCCCCCGAGTGCTTAGATGGAGCGCAGCACTTCCTCAAAGGTGCTTCATTGTTGTGGTTAAAGTGAACTCTTAAGTGATCAACTACATATGTAGATGCTGGAGCTGCAGATTCAATGAATGCAGAGCGTTCTCAGTAGTTTGCCACATCAAACGTAAAGAAAGCATTTGTCATCCTCCATTACCTTCCATGCTTCTGTGCATCTCAAATCGCTTTCTCTTTTTTTTTTTTTTTTTTGCTCTGGTCACGCCGCTCTCAGATGACGGAGTGAGCATCCCCTGTTCCTACACGTCCTTCCTGGCTCCGCTGTCCTCCTCCAAGCTTTACAACGAAGTACGTGGGTGCAGGGAACGTGACAAAGACCCCGAGTGCCATTTTGAGACGCCCTACGTAGTGCGCCTCCACAACTTCCACCAGTTGGCTGAGCCCAAACCATGTTTCACCTTCAGACACCCCACTAAAGGTAAATGCAAACACTCTGAACTCAGTGCATGTCAAGAAACAAGTACCCTATACACTCTGACATGATGTGTTTTGCAATATGTTGACCGTCTTTTCTTCCTTCAGATATGAACAATAACCGGTATCAGTGCCTCAGATTCTCAGTGGGTTGTAACTCGGTGCTCCATGGTTTTGCTGGCTACTTTGAGACCACGCTGTACAAAGATGTGACACTCAGTAAGTCCTATTTTTGTTTTATAAGGAAGAAGTGATGTCATGCTAAGATTGGATCTAAATATTAATGTTATTGTGTGTCTGTTTGTGGCAGGTATAAAACCAGCGACGCATTCACCTGGAATGTTCTCCTGGTTCCCCATCCTCTTCCCCCTCAAAGTACGTGACGCGGCCAGTCAAGCCTTTGCTCTTCTAAATGTAACTATACATCATGGCAGTCGCACATTAATCCTCACTTCTTCCCTCCAACAGCAACCCATCTCCATATCCCGGGATGATGACGTCACCGTGCGGTTCTGGCGCTGCAACAACGGGAAGAAGGTGTGGTATGAATGGGCCGTGACCGAGCCCTCCTGCTCCGCCATCCACAACCCAGCAGGGCGCTCCTACACCATCGGCCTGTGAAGATGACCCATTCGCACCACAGGCACACACACACACAGACACACACACACACACACGTTTCTGTAAGACTTGGTGGCAGTTAAAGTTGAGGTGTCCCGGCTCTTTTTATATGCACAGTTTAAAACCTGGACTTGTGGTTCAAAACCGCTAAAGTGCGTTCTGGGTTTTGTAATTTCCAGTGGTAGGCACTTTTTGAGCCGGTCTGTTTCAGCAGACATGGACTATCACCTGGACACAAAGTGTATTATTGCTGTGAGATCGGCTCATTCAGATTAGGTCAAACACCTCGACACTGTTGTTTTTTTTTTTTAAAGTCTTTCCCCCCCCCTTACTGTTCTGAACGGACGTACACACACACTCAATCCAACAGAACCTTTGCCTTATCAAACACACATTCCATACAGATACTCACACACTGATGAAACACAAAACAGAGGGTCAGAGGAAGGTTGTGCTCTTCAGGTCACACGTACCATATTGTTTGGGGGGGGATGTCTCTTCATACCTTTTTTTTTTTTTTTGTTGTTTCTGTATGTTTGAACCATGTCAATAAAAACAACACTGTAATGTTCTCCGTATGCTCTGCACTTTGATTGGCACCACCGTGCTCTGCAACTTCTTGGGATCGTAAATTATTGGAAATGTTTGGAGTCGTATTAGAATGACGGCAGGAGCAGAGTTTAGTTTGTTTTAAATGGGATGGCAAGCGAACTGGTGCGGATGTCCAGTAGATGTCACCCTCGGATGACATCTACTGGACCACAAGTGATCAATATCCGTAGTGTTCTTGGCTCGCTCTGACTTCATTGTAGACCAATAGAGTTACAACTATCAGGTGTACTGTTTGAATTCACTTTGCCGTGACCGGAAATTCATTATCTCAGGACCCTTGTACCTCATTAGCGCAGTCGAGCACTTACAGACCTGTCGGATGCAACAAAACTGAGTCATCAATTGTAAAGTTGACACAATAATGTGGTGCACAAGTGTGTTTCTGCATGAGTGCAACTGTCGAGATCAATTCAACCCTAACAGACACTACAGAAGTACATAAAATATGCTCTTCAATCACAGCTGACAGCGATCCGGCTCCATATGATTTAATGCCAGCCTGACGCACGCCACCTCCCCGACATCAATCTATTCTGTACCTCCCGTTAGCCATGTCCTCCAGTGTTACCATTACTTTGAGTTTACCAGAGTAGGCCCACTAACACGTCCTGTCTGGTCTTATGTTGCATGTACTCACGTTGTACATATCTTAGACGTTGCAGTTGCTTACGATCGACACACACACACACACACACACACACACACACAACTGGGGGCAGAAAAGGATTAAAGTATTTTGCCTGCTTGAGTTGCAACAGTAGACTCATCCATAGAAGATCACACACTGCTGATCACATGTTATGCAGGCAAGTTGATAAGCTTACAACTTTCCCATAGACTATAATTTGCCTTAATTTTTTTTAATGTGAGGCTTTTCATCCTATGTATTATTAATTAGAGCAACTTTAAGGAAAATACCAATAATTGTGGAGGTATGCCTCATTTGAAATTGCATCATTTTGAATATATGCCTTCCTTTGTATGCTAAAAGGTCCTATATCCAAGTTTAGTTTTATCACCTGCTATGTATTCAGAAAATGAATATAAAGGTCTCTTTGGCTTTATTTGTTCTAAACATTAATAGTTTAATTTAAGCCAGTCTAAGTCTCTCTCTTTTGTCAATGGGGAGAGTGAGCACGGGGTCCCCTCTACAGAGGGCGGGGCGTGTTGACAATTTGTCCTGCGCTGATTGGTTGAAAATACCTTTTTTTTTTTTTTTTTATTTACCGAGGCTGTCAGCTGGAGGTGCTTCGTTGACGCCTCACTGCCAGCCGACAGGAACAATGCCGGACATAAAGTCCGTCACTTAACAGGAAGCTGCTTTCAGAGGGTTTT
>CALSCE010009779.1:730630-765775 GCA_943593645.1 Bovichtus variegatus | reverse complement strand
ACATACACATACATACATACACACACACACACACACATACACACACAATGATGTGATGAGCTCTCTTCATATACCTGTCATGTGTTTGTGCCGTGTGTATTCCAGACAGTGCCAGATCTGGTCCAGATCATGAAAGGTTTGGTGCTTTCGGGTTATTCTCCAGAGCACGACGTGGCAGGAATCAGTGATCCCTTCCTACAGGTCGGTCTGGACTCGTTGGATCATATCACAGTGTTGTACCTCTCTATTTAGCTCTGTTAATTAAGTTAAGTGGATGCTTTGCTGGCACAGCGCCGGACTTCTGCACTGCATTACATTGAAGTTAAAGCAATAACACTTAAAGTTACTACCAGGAACTTTTAACTGGTTGTGAAACAGTCTCCATGTTATACTGATGCCTCTATTTGACCTACATAAGTAAACGACACTATCAGCAAAAAGATTGGTTATTTCTAGAGTTATTCTGAATGAAAGTTCCCCTTAGTAACTTTAACTACTATCAGAGACAGTGTATCTGCTGTAATCAGTCCTGAGTATTGTTCTTCATTTCCCCCGATTTGATCTTATTTTATTTTCAGGTTGTTCCTTTCTTTCTCTGTAACACACGCAGATTCATCATCCTGTCGTCCTTCCTCCTGTTTTTGCTGTGCACTAAAATAACTTGTCGTCCATTTGTTCTCTCAGGTTCGCATCTTGAGGCTGCTGAGAATCCTGGGTCACAACAACGAAGGAGCCAGTGACGCTATGAACGACCTACTAGCTCAGGTCCGGTGTCTGCTTCCAGTAATAGTCAATAACCATGATATGAAAATGTCCTTTTTGTTATTTTTATGTTCCACGTTCTTTCTTTCCAAGTCAAAACACAGAAGTTATTACATGACATTACAGGTTAAGACTCTTACTCAGGAGCTCAAAGGTGGCAGACCAGGTGTTGAACTCATAAACGTCCGATGTTCTACTTGAAAGCAACTTTCAAAACGACGTAACTGTCACAGACCTTCAGTATCTGTTCCAAACAAATGAATGCATGTTGTTGTTTGAGCACTGATGTGTGTTTGCGGTGCAGGTGGCGACCAACACTGACAGCACTAAGACTGTGGGCAACGCCGTGCTGTATGAGACTGTTCTCACCGTGCTAGACATCAAGTCAGAGAGCGGCCTCAGGGTGAGACACTGGCAGCACATGCGCTGTGTTTAAACACCTTCATGCACAGGGATGTTACCTGAATAATTAGTAAATGCACACGTGCTTCATTTCACGTGTGCCGCAGGTTCTGGCTGTGAACATCCTGGGAAGATTTCTCCTGAACAACGACCGGAACATTCGGTAAGTGTTGCTATCTTTTCCTGTCTCTCTTTCCCTTCCCTCATCCTTCCCCTATTTCCTCTCAGGGTAATTTCACCTTTTCCATTCCACAAGGCCAACGGCAAAACTCCAAAGAGAGAAAACCTCCCCAACAGGCTGTTATCAGTCTAAGCTCACTAATCACTTTCCGTGGAGCCGTTCCTCCAGGGCCCCACCAGAAGGTCACTGTCTGTCTGTTAATGCTGATCTCTCCATTTCGGGCCATGTCATTTTTCATCTGGCAGCACGGAGACCTGTTAACAGGTTCCTCGGGGTTTTGTTATGCTACAATTTTTTTTTTTGGGGGGGGATTTGTCTCCATAGGGGTTGTGTGGCCAGGCAGGCTGTCTGTTCTTTACCTGCAGGGCCCCTGAATCTCTCTGTGGCTGTTTGACAGTAATAGGGCTGCTTTATTCCTGCGAGACCTGCCTGGGTAGATAACATCTCTCCTGTGCATACATAAATAATTGAACAGTCCATGAGACATTTCAAGTGGAAAGATGAATTATTTATCTTGCCAAGTTGAGAAAGTTCAGTTTAAACAGCGCAGTGAATTAATCTTTATTGTTAGCTGGTTAGAAATTGCTTACTTTTTATTTTGTTAAATATTTTTCTGCTACACCACACGCTCGGAATCTGACATTGCTTCATCATAAGGTAGTGAGAAGCTTAAAACATGGCGTCCTCATTTATTTATTTTTGGCTGTTCTGTATGCGTGTTCAGGTACATTGCCATGACATCTCTTCAAAAGATTGTTGGGACGGACCACAATGCAGTGCAGCGCCACCGGGGAACCATCGTGGACTGCCTGAAGGACCAGGACGCTTCTGTCAAGCGGTAACTTTCACCTCTTCTCCGCCTGTCAGGCACAGCTGTTGTTTCACAGATGTTCAGTGAACTTGACACTGTCTTGCTTTTCCAAAGTCACCCCCTAATGTGTGTTTTGAGAGTCTTTTAACATGGGGTTTTATTACTATTGGATGTGTACAAATGTTCAGGGATCATTTAATTTGAAGTAGAACTCAGTCTTCCTAAAAAAGTATGTAATAATATCCTTATTACATTTTAAATTCTCTCATTAAAAATAATAATCAGACATAAAACGACAATTAGTTTTTACTAGAGACAAAACATATGCAAATAGATGACAATATCAAGTTGACGTGGAACATTCAAATAAAATGCTATATACATACACGACCACAGGGAAAAACATAAAAAAGAAAAAACTCAAACTGAAAAATAATGGTGATGATTTATGGATTTAAAACAGCAAAGCAAGATGACACAATATCATGATATAGTCCTACTAATGAGGCTGATAATAGAGCGATGCTTAATTGATCCCTGCGGGGAGATTCTCCTTCACATGGTCCGGGCCCACAGAAAGGTCAAACACCAAACATCCACCTGTGGGCGCTAATGGTTCAATGTGTTGCTAAAGGCCACTTCAGCGGGGAGAATTTTATTGTCTTCCTGCGCCAAAAGCCCCAAAAATTCTGGCTGTTGATGGATGCAGAGGGATTGAACATGTGCACATCCGTATTCTGCGTCCACTGCAGTGCACCGTGACGGTCAGTTGAGAGTAAACTGAGGTCTAAATTTAGATTCAGAAGAGAAATGGCACCAGACTAGTTATAATCTCATTGTAAAGGGCCGCTATGTGCAGTACATGCAGAATTACCAACATTAATCCTTCCCAACTCTCCAGCCGTGCGTTGGAGCTCTCCTTGGCGCTGGTGTCGGCCTCCAACATCCGCTCCATGATGAAGGAGCTGCTCCTCTTCCTCTCCTCCTGCCCAGCTGAGCTCAAGTCTCACGCTACCAGCGGCATATTCAACGCCGCAGAGAGGTGAGTGACACACACACACACGTCAATGTGCACAGACAGGATTGCATTGCATACTGTATCTTTGCACGTAAGCACACGTACGTTCATGTGCATGTGGATACATTTAATGTGATGTGTTTTTAAGTAACTAGGCTGTTACAAAAAAGTCTCTGTGCTTTATATATATATATATATATATATATATATATATATATATATATACACTCTGTGTCTGTCTCCACTCTCAATGATACCCTGTCTCTTTTAGTGGCTCTGTGACGATGAATAGTCTTCTCTGTTTCTACTGTACACACTCTACCTCTTGATGCACTTTGTTTTTGTGGATGGATTTGCAGATAGGGGTGTGTGTGTGTGTGTGTGTGTGTGTGTCTGTGTGTCTGTCTCCCTCTCAAGCACCACTGAATGTGTGTGTCTCTGTCTCTGTCAGGTATGCACCCTCCCAGCGCTGGCACATTGACACCATCCTGCATGTCCTCACCACGGTAAATACAGCCTGAGCCCCTCGCTGCCTCTCACGGGGGTTTCTCACTCCTGCCATCAATAATGTGTGTGTAGATACCAGGGGCCACATGTGTGAAGGCTGTGTATGCATTGGGATACTCCATTGGAATTTTTTTGTTTTGTTTTTAGAAACAAAACATTTGACGAGAGACGTGTTCGTCCTCTGTGCAAACTTTCATACATTCAGCCCCAGTTCCTGAAGAGGCCATTTATCCCGGACTAATGCTTTCCATTTGTTCCATTCCTACTTTTCATTTTGTGCTGAGAAAGGGAATAAATTAAATCCACATGATTAGCAAAGCTAATGCTGGGCTAATCCTTTGCCCTGTTCTCTGGCACAGTAAGGAGGAAGTGTGTAGAGAAAGGGTTACGTTGGAGATGTGGCATAATTTAAGGCTTAATCCATATCAGTAAATGTTCTTTTATAATGTGTGTGAACTGTGAAGGAAGCGAGTTAGGTCATTGTGTCTGGGAGGTAATGCAGTGTGACCCAAATACTTGGGCCAGCTGTCTAGCTAATGGAGTTTGTGTGTCTGTGCGTGCTTTTTGCTCTGATTTCCACTCTGCCAGGCAGGGGGCGACGTGAGAGACGAGACGGTGCCCAACCTGATCCAGCTCATCACCAACGCCTCAGAGCTGCACTGTTATACTGTCCACAAGCTCTACCGGGCTCTGCTCACTGACATCTCCACGGTGTGTGTGTGTGTGTGTGTGTTACCTGCTCTTAAAGGAGCTCTTGTTGGTCAGCTTACTCATTGTGTGAACCTAGACAACAGAATGTGTCTCTGTGCGGCTCCATGTTGGTCCTTTTATCAGACAATATTGATAAAACATTAGATTAGAGCGTTAGTGCCGTTACCCAATCGGATCCGACTCGCCGGGTCACTCATTTCTCAAAATTTCCTCGGGGTTGAATCAGGTCGGGTTTGCGCCAATTTCCTGGTGTGGTTTTTAATTAATTTATTGAAACGCAGACCTTTTATTGTGCGTAATATGACCGTTTTGGGGCGGTGCAGGACATTTGATAGGAGAAGGCTTGGACAGAAACAATGCAGGTTCACGTCGGGTCGGGCCTGATTTATGGGCCTGATCATAGCTCTAAATCACCTTCATCATAAGAACACTACTACAGTTAAGTAGCATGAACTAATACATACAAAAATAAAAAGCTAAATAACTTTACCTTACCTTGCTTACCAACTTTAAGAAGAGCGATCAAAACTTAAATGTTTAGGACTGAACCCTTGTAATAAAGTGTCGGAACAAAACTATTTAATCATCGGCCTCGACAAAGACTATAAATACAATAAAGAGAAAACTTAGCGGTCCAGGGCCTGCATCCATTGCACACACACACACACACACACACACTCACATACTGAGCTAAGCAGACATATCGGTCCACTCGGACACTTAGCTCTTAAAAAACGTCACCCGTCGTAGATCCTAAAGATATCTTTTGTCTTTCTGAAACAGCCATGTTCAAATGTCATTTTCAATGTAAGATAACTGAGCAGTACAACACAATGTGAAAATGTAAGATATGTTCATTAAAAGGAAGATCCGTGTCAGTCTTGAACCGGAGAAAGCCGGTTTGGTTCCGTGGCAGTGAGAATAGCTAGGCTTTCAGTTTAAAATTGGCTGATGCAACCAGGTTTATTTTTGGAACCAAGTCAGATGATGAGCAGCCATGTACTCATCTGCAGTGTGGCGCAGTCTCCCACCTTCCAGCACATTAACTCCCAGTGAATCTAGGAAAAAGTGGCTACGATTGTTCAACCTGCTGTGCTGACCAGCAAGCCAGTCTCCAATTTAAAAAGAATTAAAAATACAACCAAAAAAAAACCGCAAATGTATTTCTCTCTGATTTTAGATTTGATTGTGGCTACGCAGATGTGAGAGTGTAACGTTTGTGTGTGTGCAGCAATCCCTGGTGCAGGTGGCGTGCTGGTGTATAGGAGAGTATGGAGACCTGCTGCTGAGAGGAGAGTGTCAGGAGACTGAGCCCGTTCAGGTACGCTTTTAAAATGCAATATCATATCATTAGAAGTAGTGATTCAACTGATTCATGAAAGACTGTGAAGTTCTAGTAGAACACAAAGAACCATTTGACATTTTCTTCCACGATTCTTTGGAAATAATAGGGGATGTGAGTAGTTAACATGAGAAGTAATAGCTCTAATTATAGCAACGTATATTTCTTGACCAGCAAATCTGAGGAAAAAGCAATCGCACATTTGATTAAAGGACTAGTTCACCCACAAAATGACCTTTTGTGTATCACTCACCCAGCGTCACCTTGAATTCTTGAAGAAAAGTTTAGTTTTTCTCACAAGAGTCAAATTATAGTAAATGAGGCCGCGATTAACAACAGCATAACTATATCAAAACAACCGGTCACAAACAACTCCTGCAGTATAATCCACAAATAACTTATCCAGTCATATGCTCACTACTTCCCAAACACATGCGTTATCACTAAAACATTCCTCTTTAAAACGCTTTATTTTAAAAATAAAAACATTTTTGCAGAAATGCATTGTTTGGGAAGTAGTGCGCATACGACTGGATAAATGAGACCTGGATTATACTGCAGGAGTCGTGTGAGCGTTTGTAAACGGATGTTTTGATAAAGTTTTGCTCTTGTTAAACGGCGCCCTCATTTACTTGAATTCATCAAGACTTTTTCTCAGTTTATGATTCTGGAGAAACTGGAGTTTTCTTCAAGAATTCCAGGTAACACGGCGTGAGTGATGCACTAACGGTCATTCTGTGGGTGAAGTATTCCTTTAAGAGTTTAGCACATATTGCATTGATGCACTGCAGCAACACATGCTCCCTCAGGTGGGTCGTCAGTCAGTAAATGTGATGGATCATCAGCTGACTGAATACTAGAAGCCAGAATTTGTCAAAGTCTCGGACCCTGTATTGACACGCGTCTCAATCAGGTCACCGAGGACGACGTCCTGGACGCCTTGGAAACGGTTCTGCAGTCCCACATGTCGTCCCCGGCGACCAGAGGCTTTGCTCTCACCGCCACCATGAAACTGAGCACGCGCATCACGGATAACGTGGAGTAAGAAACGCTTCTGTCACTCACAGCAAACAGTTCATAGTAACATGCAGTTAAAGCAACACTGACCGGGTCAAAATCTGAGTTATTTACTCTCATCTGTGCAGTATTTGCATGGTCAGAAAAGTCTGTTAGTCACAACTAGTGAGTGAATAGTTACTCTGTCATGTGTTGAGGAAAAACATTTATTGAGGAACAACCCCCCCCCACACACACACACACACACACACTGTGGAGCTGCACATGAGTGCTACAACATTGCAACACATTTTTAGTGAAGGCTAAAGTCACAGTGCGTCACATGAAGACAGTGGTATAAATGTTGCCACAGCTCTTCTGGTCAAAAACAGACTTTGGTGGGTGTTATGAAGTTTTTAGTACTAGCTGAAGTTTAGGACAGATGTTTGGACAAAGAGTTTTAAAGGTCAGAATATTCCCCTAACTGCTGGTCTTTGTCTTCCTCACGTCACCGCTGCCAGTCGCATCAGAAGCATCGTCAGCATCTATGGCAGCTGTATAGATGTGGAGCTCCAGCAGAGGGCAGTTGAATACAATGCTCTGTTCAAAAAATATGACCACATGAGGTACGGTACAGCACCGGGAGGAACTCAACTTTTCCTTATAATTTAATAGACTATGTGTCTGTTCCGTCTATGTTGTAATTACAGAGTTCAGGATTTTTATTCCCAATTAATATTTGAAGCAAACCTTTTTTAAACACACAAAGAGCTGAGACGTGCCCTCTCTCTGCAGGGCAGCAGTGCTGGAGAGGATGCCTGTGATTGAAAAGAACTCCCCGGGTCATACCAACGGAGAGTTAGCGGGGGAGGCCATCAAGGACATCCAACCAGCCAAAATGAAGCAAGGAGAGCCACTGCTGGCCCTGCAGCCTGCTAACCAGGTGCATTACGTCGACACAGATGCATGTTCTGGGACAAAGTCAAGACTGGACTGATGACCTCTGTCTAGATTTGCCAATTTCTTGCCTTTTTTTCCTCCTATTGATTTTCAAGTGCAGGCTTAAACCTGAAAAGAAGTTGGCTCTTGTAGCTGGAAGTACCTGCCTGATATCTATTTTCATGTGACGCGCTTATGTATGTTTGTTGTTCAGCTACCGTTCAGAAAAAGATGCATCCATAATAACCTCCACATAGCCTTGCTGTCCTTTTTTGAAGTATTTGCTTTGAATATGCAGATGAATGTGTTGTGTTCAGGTTAAGGTTCCAACAGGCTGTCTGTTCCCCTCAGGTGTGTGACCTCTTGGACCTGCTGGGAGGCTCTGAGGAGACTCTGCAGCCCAGCACAGCAGCAGGCGGCGCAGCACCCGGCCTGCACATAAACACAGCCAGCACTGCTGGAGGAGACCTGCTGGATCTGCTGGGAGGCTTAGAGCCTGCACCCCTCGCACCAGGTGTGACCCCTCACACACACACACACACACTTTAGTTTAGACTGAAGGAAACATGAAAGAGGAAATCACTTCGGACATAAACTAGAGAATGCAGAATTCAGGGGACTGGAACTTGTGCTCTGCATCGGGACTTTAGATAATCTCTCCCAGCGTTGATGTTTTTTTGTTGTGGTAAATTAACTGCATTTATAAAGCACTTTTCTAGTCTTTCATACACTGGCGGCTGACGCTGCCATACCAGAGGTGCCTCCTCATCAGTAGTGAGCGATAATCACACGCAACCAAACACCGAGGCGGGATCGAACCGCCGATTTGTTGACGACCACTCTAGCTCCTGAGCCGATATCTTGAGGGAATTTCTTCAAATTTGGAACAAACTTCCTCTTGTATCAAGTATGAACTGATTAGATGTTGGTGCTCAAAGGTCACTGTGACCTCACAACGTTTTTTTGGCCATAACTCAGGAATGTATATGCTAAGTATGACAATTTCCCATAAACGTGTAATAAGATAAAATGATGTAGTGATGACATTTTAGACAGACGAGGACTGTTTGGCGGAGGCATACAACCACGAGGCGGTAATTCTAGTTTGTTAAGTTTTTGGTCAATATTGGTTTCAATCTAACGCACCGTTAATTATGTGTTTTCCATAGCTCCCACAGTGCCGGTGTATGAGAAAGAGGGTGTGACGCTGACACTGAGTTGTGAGAAACAGTCAGACACAGGCCTGACAGTCACACTAACAGCCTCCAACTCCACTGACTCAGACATCAGCAGCTTCACCCTGCAGGCTGCGGTGCCCAAGGTTTGTCTCCCTACCTGTGATAAAACACACCATGTTCTCTCACTAGCTCAAACCAAAAAGAGCCGCCGATATCTGGCTGCCAAGGTCCACCAGGAAAATTGATCAGCTTGTGGCAGAATATACTTTTTATTTTTTTTAAATGCACAGATACTTTGTTACAGCGACGGTCTCTTTACATATATCACTGTTTATGCAGGGTGTAAGTTTCTAGACCCTGTTATGTTCTCAGTGGTAGGCAGTGCAGTAAATAGACCTGAACAGCATGCATGTGTTGTGGTGCTTTTAACTTCAAAGTTACATTTGATCCCCTCCCTCCCTCCCCCCCCCCCCCCCCCCCCCCCCCCCCCCTCTACAGAGTGTCCAGTTACACATGAAGGCTCCCAGCGGGGACTCTCTTCCTGCACGAGGCACAGCTAAGGTGACCCAGATGGTAGTCCTCAACAACCCAAACAAGGTGGGTCTGACACACACGCAAAACCACGACTCCAATTTGTCAGTGAGAGCAAAGTCCGGTCTATCAGGAGCGTCATCGAGCATCAGTAGGTAGCAGTATCGGCGAGTGTGCGATATATAACGGTATCATTTATCAGCTCGAGCTACACAGGCTGAACCGTGTGGAGTCGGCACATTTTCACATGCAAGTTGTTATTTTAACCAAATGGAAACAGTGGAAAGACGAAACAAGACAGTTTTTGGTGAATAAATAATTATTTTTTTTTTCTGTCGCGTATGAATCAAGTGTGTTTTCCGATGCTCCACCACACGAACATATCTCCCAGCTGAAACTGCGTAGGGGGGGCAGGCAGCGCGCCACACACGCGCCGACAGAAAAGAGCCAAACTGAACGTGCCACACACGCCTGGTGGTCACCAAACGTTTTTGGATTAAAAAAATACAAAAAAAAAAAAATTTTTAATTTAACGACAAAAACTCAAAAATCATGACCCATTCCTGTTCATCTTACCGGGAAGGAAAAAATGGTATTGGAACATTTCTATTTATAAGCAAGGGAGAAAACAACAAAGCAAATCAAAGTCCCTGCAGTGAAAGTTAGATCAGTTTTTAAAGTCTGAACATTAGAATGAATCTTCACACTTTATCTCCGAATGTTCGCATAACTCCCACAAACCTGTTGTTGTATTTGGCAAGAACAACACATCATTGCCAAGTGTGTGTGCGCCATGTGGCAGTTTTCAGTTGCAAGTCTTGTTTTGTTACTCCCATCCCAGTTGAAGCGGAGCCAATTGTAGCTGCATCGCACTATTAAATCCTTCCTCCTCCTCCTCCTCCTCCAGGTGAACCTGAAGATGAGGGTCCGCATATCTTACAGCAGCCAAGGATCAGCCTTTCAGGACACAGTCCAGATCGACTCCTTCCCTGGACTCAATGCTGCCGGCCACTGACAGCGGCCATTCGGCAAACAGGACTTCGACAACAGTCTGTGGATGAGTCAGCAGGCACACACTGACGGAAGTTTTTTTTTTTTTTTTTTTTGTTCTGGCGTCACACCCTCTACATCACCGTCCAAAGCGGCTGTTTCTGAAATTCCTGATTTTGTTGGTGTTTTTACAGCTGAAGAACGCAGTTCTTTCACAGGAAACCGCAGCCTCATTCATGAACTCTCATAGTTTCCCCCTCTTCTGGAATCCAAGTGTTAATGTGACCGATGGCATTATTTAATATGGCACAATCTTTGGAAATACTAATGAGTAGTTTTTCTGGGATTTTTTGCAACTGTCTGTAGAAACTTTGTACCATTTCAGGTTTTTTTTTTTTATTTTATAAAAGCTGATTTAAGTTGTTTCACTCCACAAATACGTACTTTCCCGTGGCTCCTGTCAGTCCATATGCAACAGTAGATCAGCTGTCCTCACACGTTTATTCCCTTTTGAAGTGATTTCCTTTATGAAGTATTTGCCTTTACCATCTTAACTTTGTTGTAACACTTACTAATGGCGCACTATTATAAAATGTTCTTATCCAGTACACTTGATTTTTACTGGGAAACACAGGGACGTAAATTACCGATTTGAAAGGTGTAAGATTTCAAACACAACCTTAAGTGTTGCAGATTTTTCATGCCTCATTCAGCTCGGAGAATCAGTATCCTCCTCTTAATTAATTCTCCCGTGCCTTTCATCCCCTAAAGAACTGAGGTTTTCTCACGTGCAAAAATAATGCATTTATATTTGGCTTTAGGTGGCCAAGAAATGGTTTTAAATGTGAGTGGTGTAGTCCTTTTTAACATGTTTTTATCCTTACAATTCAAGCATGCTTTTCCTGACCAGTATCTCCTCGTCTAATGTTTACAGAGGCTCCCGACTTATTTTATTTTCTGAAGACTGTGTACAGTGATAAAAGAATGGATACTGTCTACAAGATGTATATTTCAGATTTTAAGTATATGAGCACAAGAGTTTTAAGTCTTTGGAAAATCTTAAATACAACCCTTTGTTGTAGAAGGACAAAACTGTGTGCTGTGAAACACCAGTGTATCGCCTCAGTAATTTGATGACTCATCTCATAATCATGGACCTCTAATAAAAAATAAACACTCTGCATACTGGATGTCACCAATGGTGCTCTAAATTGATTTCAGTGCAAACTCTACCAGACTGTTTCAGATCACTACCTTAACTAAAAACTCCAGACCTAAAAAGACCAGGATGAGTATTCGGTTAATTGCTGGTAAACTTTCTTTAAAATCTTCTGTTTCATGTCATTTTCTAATAAAAATCAGTTTTCAGAATCCTCAGCAGCGACTTGTCTTGTTGTCTGTGCTCAGTGTGTGTATTAGAGGACGACGCGTCACATCAACTTCAGCATTTATTCACAAGCAAAAAGACCAGTGTTTCCAAACTGTCTTTAGTACTGCATGGGGTGCCTGCATCAACTGGTCAAACTCAGAAAGCCAATGTGGGTTTACAAAAAAAACATCTACAAAGGAATTAGAACGTCCTTTTTTTTTCTCTTGTTGTTGCTTGTTGATTTTCTTATTTTTGCGTCGGCCCGGGAGCGTGGGATTTCAGATCTCTGTGCTGAAACTTGGTTAGACGTTGACGGACACCTAAAGCGTTGGCCCTCCGCTGGCCCCACGACAACAGCGACTCATGACAAGGAGGAGAGTTGTGTGCAGGGCCTGTGGAGCGTCGAGCCGCCTCTTAGTGCCAACACAAGATGGAGCACCGAGCCTCCCTGGATCTTGTAGTCTGCAGCCGTCTTCTCATCATTCCTGGGAATACGCGAGAGCACAAAATGGTTTAGAGAAGAAATGGGAGAATCTCGCAGCAGCGATAGAGCAAGATGGTTCACAAAAAGGAGGCACTCACATCTGTTTTCCACTGTAGATGAGTCTCTGTTGCTGCGGGGGGATCCCTTCCTTCTCTTCCACCCTCTCTTTAATTCGCTCCACCTTTAAAATCACACAAAAACAAGACATTAAATGATATGGTGCCTTGACAGTACAAGTTAGTGTGACATCTTTCCATGTTAGAGACAAATATGTCACCTTGTCTGTGGGCTCGATATCGATCTCTATTTCTTTTCCGGTGAGAGTCTGAAAGGTAATGCATGCATGACATGATCACAAGCTTTGGTTTCTGAAATTACACAGTCTGCAACAGAACATATCAATTAACACAAGGCAGAAGAAAAATCTCCTTTCATAGACCTTTGCACACATTTCTCAGATGTTATGATCAGAAATGTTTAACATGTTCACACATTGCATTTTGACAATTGGAAGCAAAAAGTGGTGCCATCAGGGATATTTAGATCGGGATAATAGCTGGGGCTGCAACTAATGACGTCTTCAGAAGTCTTGCTTTGACCGACCAAGGGTTTTATAATCACCTCAAATGATTGATCCACTACTTTTCAATGACCCATTAGGCCTTTATTAGGTTCAAATATCAATAGTTGCAGGCCCAGTATTAGCAGAAACTGGAGGTCAGTAGTAAAGTTACTCTCTGTAGAGCTTCACCTCGTCTTTCAGTCCTCCAGCCTCACGTTGTGTTGTGACACCGGACCGTGTGTTGCATTTAAGTTAGCAAGCTATCAGATAACACCGCTGCTGAATGGCGACAGGTATTAATGTTACCCAGAGAGCAGCATGTTGCTAGCTAAGCTAGTTGGTAGCTCTTCTTAATATTGAGCCAAAACCGAGGCGGAAATTTAAACTTTTTTTTTTTTTTTTTTTTTAAGCATAGAATGAGATATGTGAATATTTGAATATAAAAAAATGACCCCCCCTAACCCACCCACCCCCGGCCCAAAATAAATTAGCGGACCGGGTCACTGGTGTTAGCGGGCTACCCAACAACAGCAGCTACGAGCCAGCGAAGAAGTGTAAGCGTAGATAAAACAATGGTCTTACCTTTACTTTGATCAGCATCTTGAATAAACAATATACTACAATTTGAAAACAATGTGAACTGTTTACTGACCAAAACACTTGATATACCAGCGGAGTACAACCTACTTGGCTGGCTGACTTGAATTTACTTCCTGTGTTCAAAGCTAAATGCTCCGGGCGTGATGGCGTCAAAGCACACGGAAGAGTGGTTCCGCTCTGAAAAGAAAACAGCAGCTATATTATTAATATTATAAACAATTATTAATATTTAGATACTTTATTTAATTGTTATAATATCAGGCTGGAAACAAAAACACTCCATTAAAAGTCATAGTAGACTTTCACAAAAGTAAAAGTATGTCATGAGTAAAATAAAATTACATTTTCACATTATTAGATCATTATTACTGACAATAACATGTAAGCATTTTAATATTGTAGCTGGTCGAGGTGCAGCGAATTTTAGCAATATAACTTGCTGTTGAGTAATTTAATCTAAATTATGGTATGGTTTTATTAATAGATCATGTTTGGTATGTAAAATATTAGTCTGTAAAATAATGACCAACTAGCTGTCAAATAAATGCAGTAGAGTAAAAAAATAATAATAATAATTCAACATTTGTCTCTGAAATGTAGAAAAGTACAGGTATATAGCATCAAAAAGTACACAGATAAATTAAAAAAAATCCAACTTAAGCACACTACTTGAATAAATGTACTTTGTTGCGTTCCAACTCTGCATTTAGAAATTGTCACAATGAACACCCTACAATACATATGAAATTGTCAGTACGTGAAAAAAAAAAAAAAAAAAAGCCCCAGCATAAATAGACCCTGACCAAACGCTGCCATGCTCTCACACAGATGTTGATCGTTCAGCTAATTACACAGGAAATCTACAAAAGGTGTCACTTCCTGTGTAATCGATATCATTCAGTCATGGGGACTCAACTCTACCTAGGTGCGATTGTGCTGGCTGTGGTTGCAACGACGGTTGCTAATGCAGGTATTGGGTTTTTTTTGGTTGTCAAAAAATGTCAGTTTTCAAAGGGTTTCATCAAAAGTAATCTAATCATGACTATTTATTTGCAGATATCAAAGTAGTCTGTGGAAAAGCCTCAATAAAAGTCATATGGAGGATCAGTGCGGACTTGGTGCCACATGCCGGTCGTCTCTTCCTTGGAAACTGCCTGCCATCTCGGTTGAATGTTCTGCCCAGCGGAGAAGGGGAAGCACACTTCAACTACCCGTTATCTGACTGCAAATTTAAGAGAGTGGTAATGTGAAAGCTATTTATTTTTATTAAAGCTAAAATTCCTTCCTCTTTTAGTGACTTAATGAGCTGTTTTCTTTCTGCAGACTAAAGGGAAACGTCTGCTCTACCGAAATGAAGTAACTTTCAGGCCCCACCCGAGGACTAAACCCGCTGCTCTTGTGTACCCCATCGAGTGCGTCTATAAAAGGTAGGTGTATCTTTTTATATATTGTTTTTTAATGAAATTCCAGTTTGAAGCTGAAATGTGCGATAAATGATCCCATTTGTGTTTCAGACCAGAAGGGTGGGTTCCTTCTTTCCTGAACCCTGGGTCCGGTGTTTCTGAAGGCAAAGGCGGGCTGGACTTCCACATGGCTCTCCTCGACGGTGCGTTTTCACACCACCTGACACAACATATGCAAAGACTCCATTCTAAGCCTGTTTTTTTTACTTTCCACATGCAGAGCAGTTAACTGGTCTAGCAAAGACCAATGTCATCCCGCTGGGCTCCTTTATGCCAATATGGGCGGCAGTGGAGCAGAAGTCCCATCAGCCCTTGCTGCTGCTCATGGAGGAATGTGTGGCAGCCACGACGCCACAGCTGCAGCCCGGCAGCCAGGTTCACCCCATCATTAGCAATAAGGGGTACGACTCAGACACTGACTTTCGATTTTTTTTTTAACTTGTTTTCTGGCATTAAAGTCTTATTGCTAATCTGAATTTCTTTTAAGGTGTCTTTTGGCAAGCACGACTGGAAACTCTTTGTTCCTCCCTCGGTACCACTCTTCTTCAGTCGTCCTCTACCTGCAGTCCTTTAAGTTTGGTCTCGGAGAGGAGGTGAGAGGATATATAAAAACTGCTCTCTGGAATAATTTGTGCCAAACAACACATTTCTGACAGTTTCATGTGCTCCCCAGGTGTACATTCACTGTAAACTGGTTGCATGGGATCCTGAAGATCTTGACGAAGGCAAGAAAGCCTGCCACTATGTAACGGAAAATGAGAGGTAATGACAGATTTAAGGGAAGAGTTCAACATTATAGAAAATGTTTGCCAGGAGGCAGCCTGCTTGGCTTAACATTAAAAAAAATGCAACAAAGCGGATAAATGCATGTACTTTAAGTCTTGTGTTAAACTTTCTTTCTGACCTGCTAACTCGGGCAATTTTTTTTTTTTTATGTTTTCAAAACTAGTCAATTAGGTAAAAGGATAATGCAAATGATTATCATGGGTATAAGGATAACAACTTATACTTTTTATTTTTAAGAAATGGTCAACAAATAAGCTGGCCACCTTGACTACATATGAACAGTCAACAGGAGTGGATAATGACTTAGAATAAAGACTTATAAAATAACCCTAGGATTTTGTAAAATTGACCCATTATGTTGTAAATGGAAAATTTATTTATATTTTTAATATTTCCCCAACTGCAAGGTTTCCTCCAAAAGAAATTCCAATTAAAGCAACACAATTTTTAACATTTTTTATTTTGTAATTAAATATATTTCCACTATGCCTTTTCTGTGTACATCAAAGTGTTGCATCAACGCCCTGCGTGTATAATAACTTCTGATTGCTCTTTTCTCAGCTGGGAACTGCTGGACGACCCCTCCCAGAGCTCCATCTGCAGCTGCTGCTCTTCAACCTGCTCATCCCGCTCCAAACGAGGCGTTGAACTGGGTATCTCTCCTAACTTGGGTGTTTTTGTGCTTCGTACATGACGTCGTCTTTCATTTATTAATAAGTATTTCTTCCTTCTGTCAGAATCCCACCTCTTTAATCACAATTCTGTGTTGGGACCCCTCATCATAATGGAGCCGGCTCACCCAGAGGCCCACAATGCATCGGGGATGTCTGTTACTGGAGCTGACTCTCAGGTGCAATGAGCATTTAAGTTTAAAAGTATTGTCCTGAACACGTATAAGGCCACAAGGACTAAAAGTTGTCAACATTTTCTCAACAGGAAGCCCAGTCATCACCGATGGAGCCTCTATGATGCACAGCAGCGCGGCCTTTAACGGATGACTTCAGCCTCCTTACTTGATCTCAACTGTTTGAAGATTAATTTGAATTTTATGTCTTGCATCCATCTAAAACCCTCTGTACAAATAAACCTGGTCTAAATCCCATTGAGATTCTATATTTTTTTCTGGTCTTTACTGTAATAATTCCAGGGAAGGATGATAAAACATGTTTCCAGAATTTTACAAGCATCTTAATCTGAGCTGTAACCTGCTACATTTACTGCCTGATGTCCATGTGGTAAATGTCACAACTTGTAAACTTATCTTCTGGTTTATCACTAGAATTTTACCACTTGGCTGTTTTCAAGGCAACTTACTTAAACCTCTGACGCCCTTTTACAGTCAGTCTCAGAGGCTGGACTGACATTTACCTTCAGTAATAATGTGGCCTTCATGTCCTCTGACTAATCTTTGCGTCATGGGAGTTTCAGGATTCAGCCCTTGAATCTCTTTTACTGAATAAATCACATTTTCCCTCAAGCTCTGCAAATCATGACCTAAATGCTGATCTCACTTGTACACTAAGGCAGTGTTGCCATCAGATTTAAAACCTTTGTAAGTGACTTAACTAGTCAAATTTATGAGATTCTGAAGGGAGAATTAGATTTTGACTGCAGTAAAATGTAGCATTGGGTTATTTTTCTAGCCATAACTATAGAATCAATAGTGAGACTCAAAGTGTTTGCATAGTAAAAAAAAGCTGCCATAACTGCAACTTCACACTAACCTAACACGTATAATACAGCTCTGTGTGGCTATACTTTCACACTTAACATGTACTTCCTGCAGCATGGTTGCAAGGATGGTAAATAAAGTTAGACCATGGTTCCTTTTTGCATTTAGTGGGATTGTTGTATACTATCATGCTCAGGATATAAACACATGATGCATGTTTAAATGTGTTCCACAAAATCATTTTTATATCAATTACTCAGAATCCAAAGACGTACTCAGTCTTGATTGAATTGAAGTAAATGGATGCCTCGTTAAACAATAGCTAAACTATACCCAAAACAGCTCTTGCAGTATAATTATAATCTTACTTTAAAACACTTAACGTTCTCCGTGTGAGCCTGTGTCGTGAAGTGTTTTAAATATTAAGGTTTTAGTGAAAACGCATGTGTTTGGGAAGTAACGAGCATGTGACTGAATATATGAATGAGACCTGGAATATACTGCACGAGTTGTGTGAGAATTTGTAAACGGATGTTTTGATATAGTTCTGCTGTTGTTAAACGGGCCCCATTTACTCAAATGCAAGAATTTTTATTCTTCATTTAAATACGAGAAAAACCACGTTTTCTTCAAGAGTTCGAGGTACCACGGGATGAGTAATTGATATACAAATGGTCATTTTGTGGGTGAAATATTCCTTTAACATGCCGCCGATCAAGCTACACAACATCAAATGAATTGGGTCTAAAGTGTGACATAGGCTGCTCTCCAAGCTGTAATTAGGCTGATGGCCGCTGCAGCTGGGACTGTTGGCAGCCACCAGCTGACGGAGGTTATCTTGATTATTGCCTCCCAGGCATGAGGAATAAAAGCAGCCACAGTGTCAGTGGGAAGTATTCAGTCATGATGGCTTTCTTCTGGCAAGGTGCACTGCTCTTGAGCCTGGCAGCAGCCACGTCTGTATATGCAGGTAACAGCAGCAACATGCAGGATGTGTTTGTTTTTTGTTTTTTTGTTGTAAAATTGTGTTTTTTTTATCATCTTTAACTCAAAACGGTTTGTGCAGCAATTTGAGTTCTGTGTGTTGTGTGTCTTGCAGACATGCAACTGGACTGTGGGCCAGGTGTCATGACGCTGGTGTGGACGGAGAGTCGATCACAGGCCGACGTGTCGCTCTTCCGTCTGGGTAACTGTTTCCCCACTGGCTTGTCAACCAGGGAAGCTTATTTCACTGTGGATCTCAATGATTGTGACTTCAGGAGACTGGTGAGTGATCTCTTTTCTACCTGCAAACTGAGTCCACCATTTCCTACAGCGCTGACCTTTCTGTGCGTGTCTCTCTCGCAGGTTACAGGGGATCAGCTGATTTACACCAATGATCTGACTTACATTTCCTCTCCGGGTTCTCACATTGTGGCCTTCACTCATCCAGTTGTCTGTGCATATGAGAGGTGAGTGTTCAAACTACTTCTACTGCTCTAGGGAAGTTCACCTCTAAATTTATATTTCAACATGTACTACTCTCTCAAAGCCAGAAACCATGGCATTGAGTCAACCTTGTATATCAAGTGTAAAGTCTCTTTATACTCAAATGAGCTTCTATTGTAGGTGTCTTGAAATGGAAAATTTGGCCATATGCTCAGAACTTCCCCTGGCTGCTCAGCTATACCATCTTTCCCAATTCATAACCTATGGAACATGTCCAGACTTTATACTTAAAAACTTCACAAAGTTGACTTTTAGCACTTTTTTTGGATTTGGGGTGTTTTTGTTTTGGTCTGTCTTTCATACTAGGGATAACATGTGAATGTTTAAACTGGGCCTATTTAAGTAAAAAGACTTTAAATTTGGTCTGTTCTACAGATGCATGTGTGTTTTTGTAAATGGCAGCCCTTTCTGTACTATCTGCTTTTATTTTGTGCAGGCCCGAAGACTGGTACCCTGTGATTTATGACCCAGTGTTTAAAACCTACGGTCTAGGAGATCTGGTGTTCAACATTGGACTCATGAATGGTGGGTGTGTAACATGCGCTCGCTGGAAATGTCAGCTCTCACAATGACTCCTGCTAATTGATGACTCTCCTTTACGGCTGTAGGTGACTTCTCAGGCCCCGCTGACTCTACTAAATTTCCTTTGGGCACCCTTATCCCCATCATGGCTAGTGTGGAGCAGAAGACCCATCAGCCCTTGCTGCTGCTTCTTCAGGAATGCGTAGCGGCTACCATGCCTGAGTTGTACCCTGAAGGCATCATATACCCGATAATCACCAATAAGGGGTACTGTTGCACTCAAACTAAACATACTAAAAATAATTTGAGACATTGGCATAAATTTTATTTTTTTTCCCCCTCAGATGTCTTGTGGATAGTCTGACATCGCGCTCAAAATTCGAACAAAGGCAGCGACCATCAGAGCTCAAACTGTCCCTTCAAGCCTTTAGGTTTGCTCTTGGAGAAGAGGTAAATTGGCCTCATTCAATGAAGTGCATGTTCACTTGTAGAAAGATGCAATGTGTTGTCAAAACTGGGACAAATTGTACATTTATGCCTTTCAACCTGCGCTTCTCCTCCACTCCACAGGTGTTTATCCACTGCGAGCTCTTGGCTTGGGATCCCAATGGTGTGGATAACACTAAGAAAGCCTGCCACTATGTCAAGGAGCAAGGGTAAATCAGAATTTGATATTATATATTTTTTTTTTCACATTGGGTATAACTTATTCAGCATTGGCTTAGTCTTCTGATGCTGCAGACGGATCAGTTAATCAAACTTGTTTAACTCTGGATTTTAAGGCCTCAACATGGACGAGTTGAAACTAATTTACTGACTCTTCTTCAATCTTCATGAACTCAGGTGGGAGCTGCTCGACGACCCTGCCTATAGTGCTCTTTGTGACTGCTGCGACTCCAGCTGCAATTCCAGGAGGACTAGGAGTGTATTGTCAGGTATTTGCAAAACTTCTGTTATGTTGGCCTTGTCTCTTTGTACTTTACTAAAAATGTATATTTTATTTTTTTTTTGGCAGGGACATATGGTGTGGTACAGAAAGCAGTCCTTGGGCCACTTACCATCACTGATGTGACTGCCTGAACAATCAAGGCAAGAGTTTCATTTTACATTGCAATTGTACATTTATCCTTAATGGCTACATTAAACTTTGTTTTTTCTCTCCCAACAGGAATGGATCCATCTCGCGGACTGGTTTATTCAATCTGAATTAGCTTTTTATTCTTAGTTGTGAGACTCTTTTGCATTTCAGATTGTGTATATGGCCATTAAAAACAAAATATCCAAACTACTTGTGTGAAAGCTCTTTGTCTTGACCTGCTTTTGGTGTATTGTCTCAACAAAGATGCATCTTCATAAATGGGGAGGTGTGGACACATTAAGGGTGTCCATCAGTCAAGGGAAACTATGGGACGTCTTCTACCATAGCACACAACTGCAAGACTCTGCTGTAATGCTTGCAATAGACTAGAGGGTTAATGATCCCTAAACGTCCCATTTGTATCCTTGACGCAGGTCTCAAGGCTGAACTCTATGGCTTATAAAATGAGTTTGCTTTACCCAGAACTTCAAAGAGCCTAAAACATGACTTATTTTTGAATGGATATTAGCTTGTCTACACTAAACCAAGTATATTTCCTTATCGGGTCCAACTTGTAGGCCTAGTTTACACTCTGCTGATATCCTGAGTATCTAATATCTGCCGTCCACTCGAGCAGAACTGTGTTTACTAAAGGGCCGAAGATAATGCTTAAGCTGCCTATATCTTGACATTGTGGAGGCGGGAGTGTGTGCTGTACAGGACGTGATGACCAGTATAAATAAGATAAGGATTCAAAAGTTTTAATCACAACTAAACAGCTCAAGGTCACTTTTTTTTTTTTTTTTTTTAACTCTTTAGAAATGAAAAATGGTTGCCCAAGAAATTCATAGCTCTGTTTTATTTTCTGGCACATTAAAAAATCTTGATGGGAATTGGTTGTTCACAGACCCAAATGTAGTTTATTATAGTCACTAAATGTAATGGACCTGGTTACAGTAACTCGCGCGGGAGATCCGGGGTCTTCGTGCGTCGCTCGGCCAATCAGAACAGAGCATGCGATCCGCTCTCTGCGCAGAGGCGGGACGGGCCCGCCGATGCTAGCCGGCTGAAATGACTTCTGTTGGCCTAAAACTTCTACTTCTGAGCAGGGCGACAGGTAATGTTGGCAAGATAACAAACCAGAGAGCAGATGTCTTCTAACTAAAGTGTAATGAAAGCTTTGAGTTTCTTCTCCTCCGTTAAACAGCCAAACTAACACTTAGCTAGCGTGCTAACACTTCTGTAGCTAATAAAACTAGCTGTTAGCATCTATAGAGTAGATAACTAAGTGTGTGTGTGCTGTCATTGAAGACTTGTGTAATCCTAAAACAGTTGAGCTATATTGGTAACTTTGTGCGTGAGTGTTAATGTGATGAATTTACATTGTAACTTGTCGTAAAAACAAAAAAGTAGATAACTGTCATTAAGCTAGCTATCTTGCTAACACTTTGGTAGCCAATAAAATGAGCTGTTAGCATGTATACAAGTAGATAACTAAGTGTGTGTGTGCTGTCGTTGAAGACTTGTGTAACCCTAAAACAGTTGAGCTATATTGGTAACTTTGTGCATGAGTGTTAATGTGATGAATTTACATTGTAACTTGTAGCAAAAACAAAAGTAGATAACTGTCATTAAGCTAGCTAGCTTGCTATCACTTCGGTAGCCAATAAAGCTAGCAGTTAGCATGTATACAAGTAGATAACTAAGTGTGTGCTGTCGTTGACTTGTGTAATCTTAAAACAGTTGAGCTATATTGGAAACTTTGTGCATGAGTGTTAATGTGATGAATTTACATTGTGTAACTTGTAGCAAAAACAAAAGTAGATGACTGTGTGTGTGCTGTCATTGAAGACTTATGTAATGCTAAAACAGTTGAGCTATATTGGAAACTTTGTGCATGAGTGTTAATGTAATGAATTTACATTGTAACTTGTAGCAAAAACAAACAAAAAAAAAATTCAGTATTGTGAAGTCCCAATGTGTTTTTAAAAAAAAAAGCAAAAAACCAATGTATTTACATACTGGTGCACTACATGGCCAACAGTATGTGGACACCTGAAACCTTTTCTGAACATGTCATTTCAAAACCATGGGCATTGATATGCTGCCAGAAGTCTGGGAAGACTTTCCACCAGGTTTTTGTAACATGGCTGCAGTGTGTTTGAGAGGTGGGGGACTGATGTTGGGTAATAAAACCTGTCTGCTTGTTATCTTGTGTTGTATGCTGATGAGGTCAGGGCTCTGTACAGGCCAGTCAGGTTCTTCCACACCGGACTGGGAAAACTATTTCTTCATAGACATGACTTTGTGCAGGGAGATAATGTCATCTTGAACAGAAGAAGTCCATAGCAGGAAAAAAAAACTCCTGTCCTGGACCATAAGTCCACGTACGCATGGTCATATGGTGTAATATTTAATGTTACGTGATTACATTTGTGTATTGTTATCTTGTGTTTGCGGAGAAGAAAACCCACAAGACTAAAAATGGACTGGTTCCACTGCAATCAGTGCTTCACAAGGAGAGGGTCGAAGTTTGCTGTGTCCAGCTGCGGCCACATCTGCTGTGAAGCGTGCATCAAATCTAGTGAGTAGGGGTGTAAATCACAATACGATATATCGATTGTTTGGAAAACGATACGATATTTGCTGATATCACAAAGTCGGCCACGATACGGATTCCATTCACATCAGGGACCTGCGATGGATATGAGACTATATTATATACCTGTTCAACATTTACATTTATATCAACTCACGAAAAGCAAATAAAATATGATTTGAGCATTTTTATTACTGGGCTCTTCCAGAAAATGTAAAAAAAAAAAAAAAAAGATGTTAAAGATGATGGTATGAATCAATGTTTTTTCCACTTTGTATCGCTGATATTGGATCGTTGATCATTGTTACACCCCTACTACATTGTAGTAAGACAATGATAATAGCCAAGTCAGTTTACTCGCACAGTTTAAGTATAATTCATCACCATTGAATTGAATTAGACCGTTTCAGGCTTCAGGTTTGGTCCCTTGTGATGATGTCTTCTCCCACAGATCAGTGCAGCGTGTGTGGGGCCAGCTGCAGTTATCTGCCCATCACAGATGAGGTTGGTGAGTTGTAACATCTCCACTGCAGGTTACTGTCTGATGCCACCAACAGCGAATGACCTTCATTTACGTAGCCAACTTATTATATCTGCACACATTATCTATTTCAGATGAAGCCACAGGAAAAGGTGTTTTTCAAGGACCCTGTGAAGCTCATCCAGTCACGGCTGGAGCACATTTCACAGGTCTGTCTCCTCTGTGCAGCGCTCCCCCAAGCTCCCTCGCCGATGTCCTTTTTAATTGCTATAGAGGGATGTTAAATGTCAGAGCAGCCCGTCAATAAATAGCCAGTCAGTGAGTCATTCAACAAGAGACTGCTTCAGTTAGAGTGATATTAGACTAGATTAAAAGCGTCCCTGAGCTATAACCCAAAAAAACAAAGTAATGTTTTATTTTTACTGAAATAATTATTTGACAGTGAGGTCTTCATGCTCCTCAGATTGCGCTTTTTCAGCGGACACAGATGGACAGAATCACGGCACACTTCAAGCATAAATCTGTTGATCTGGAAAGGCATCTGAAGGATGTCACTGCGCAGGGTTACAGGTGATTTTAGTATCTGTTATTGTTCCTCTGTGGCTGTGTAAATAGAACCGCCGATTCCACTGCTATTCTCCCCACGTCTGTCATCCTAAGGCAACTCTCCGAGCTGAAAAGAGAGAACGCTGACTTAAAAAAGCAGCTTTCAGAGCTGAAAAGAGAGACTGCTGATTTGAAAAAGCCACTTTCTCAGCGGCGGGTAAGAGTTCCAAAAGTCTAAATAAAGAAAAAGTTCATGTTGCCAAAAATGTTGAGGTAATAATTTACATATTTCATTTAGCCTGCACATTCTTTGTTTGCAACAGGTATCCCCAGGACCGTTTCAAATCGATGGGTAAAACCAATTTACATTTCAGGACTGTCCTGTTTAAGAACAAACTTTCCAGTATTAAAGTTTTTCAAAACGATTGAGTAATAACTTTTTGTCTCATATAGCAATCAAAGGATGTCACTCCCTGTGGCTGTCACCTCCCCAGGTACGCCCTGTGGTTTAAGTTGAATTGTTACAGGTAATTGTTGGTCAAATTCTTTTATTCAAGTTTATGAGGAGTATTCGCATGTTTTATTTTGACCAGTTACCCCTCGTTCAAGAACTGTGAGGTATGTACTACATCCTCATGCTCTGGTGGATTTCATTCTGTATTTTCAACATCATCACACTAAAATGATTGCAAAGTATTTTATGCTCAAACATGTTGTCTGGGTTTCAGTTACTTAAGCTCAGCGGAGTCTCAGGGGTGGGCCAGAGACAGAGGTCTCAGTCTATCCTCCCTCACGGTGAGTCTCGTACTAACATTGGCTCCGTGTCATGTTTTGTAGACCTACTGTAAATGTTTTGATGTTGGAAATAAAAACATTTCCCTAAGAATACTGAAAAAGATATATACATATTTTCTCGGTTGATTGTGCAACTTTTTTAGAGACCCTTGTCAACAAAATCTAACCCAGGGGTCCCCAACCACCGGTCCGCGGACCAGTACTGGGCCGCACAGAAAGAATAAAACTTTATTTTTTTTGTGTTAGTAATATTTATTGTAAACATTATATACGTATATTTTGGGTATTTTATTTTGAAAAATGACCACTTCCATTTTCACCTCTTTAAAATGGAATAATTACATTTAATTATGTAATAATTTAATTATATGTTTTGCACTTTGTGTGTTTTATTATGCAATAAATTGTCTTGCATAAAACCGGTCCGTGGTGCAAAAAGGTTGGAGACCGCAGATTTAACCAACAGTTTGACCAATGCAATAAAAATCTTAATTCAAGGTCAATTTAATAGCTTTAAAGGAGGTTTCATCTCACTGTCTTGCTCAGCGGGTGGAGTTTGTTCTGCTTTTAATGAGATGCCCTCTCCATCCACTGATGGAGACTGACATGTGGTTGAAGTCCATGAAAAAGGCTAGTCAGTATCCCTTTAGTTAAGATTGTTTTTGTCAGACTACAATTTCCAAGGACGAACTTTCACGCTCAGTGATAATAACACATTCATAGACCAGGTCCTCATTAGCACTTATTAAATATTCAACTATAAACCTTTAATTCTGGCCTCTCTGTTTTTGTCAGACTCCTGGATCAGCTACCCCTATTTCCAGCCATAGTTCTCTCCAGGAACATGTGCACAGTAAGTGTCGTTGCAAAGACGCTTTTATAGCTCTATAGCTTTCATAGTTTCTGTGATTAAACTGGATACAGTTTGCTCAATCAGCTAAGAAATCAAATGCAGTTTATGTTTCATCTAAAAATCCTTTCACCTCTGATTTAAAAAGGAACGCCCACACCCTTCAGAACTCCTACAAGGTACGAAATGCTTTACAAATAACTTGCCGTGAAACATTGCATCACATTTCTACAATACGTAATGGAAATGTTTTCTCGTGTAATCGTGAGTCAGTCCATTTGTGTCTTCCTCAGAGCTCACCGCCAGACTCCTAATGTCTTCCCGTTCCCGTTTATGAGTGGACTATCAATACAGTCACCCAGGCGTTAATGAAAACGGCCCCTAACGACGCTGGGGATCTATTTGTCTTTATCCAGATGTGTTCATCAGGACTGGCACGTCTGTGTTGGAGATAAGTGTTAGTTTTTTCCCGGTAACGGTTGGCCTCATTGACTGAATGTCTTGAAGGTTGTTGAGTATAGGCATTTGATAATTGTTAAGTTTATATGGGTGTTGTACTTATGTTACCATGTGGCTCCTTAACCTGCCATATTGTCTTATTGATCATTGGTTGACTAATAGTCATTTTTTTCCCGGCACTGCAATATTTAGCATCAGTTCATATTGATAGAACCATTTCTGCAGATTGCTTTTTTGCTCTACAACGGAGAATTTACATCGATGAAAAAATAAATGCGATACGTCAGAATCAGTTGGGAGTCATTACAGACACACGAAAAACATTGCTTGCACACATGATTAGAAAGGCAAATCCTTTACTGGTTTCCAGTGACACGATTGTGCAAATGAGACATTTTTCAAACGGGAGAAAATACATGAAAGACATCTGCAAAGGAAGACACTAAGCCTTATGGACATTTCCCAACAGCATGACGCTCGCCTTCATGCTTCGTTACTAATAGAGTAAAAAAAAAAAAAATGACGGACACTGCTTTATCAACATTATGCTCATCTAACCTTTATCCAAACATTTATAATGAACTAACTAAACTCTGACTCAATTTTAAAGCCCACTTTACCCCCTGTAAGTCTACCAAGAAGAACTTTAGAGTGGAGTTGTCTGAACTGATAACCTGGATGTATAATGTTTGTGCTATAATTCATAATACGAGTTAACAGAAAGGTATTTTTCTTTGGATTCAAACCTATTGCTACTTATACAGTACGTGGACCCCCATCCATTATTTCATCTAGATTATAAACCATCAAGTCACACCCTACAGCTATTAAGACAAAATAGATATAAAAATACTGACTGAATTAATGAGTGCAAATCAGAATTTAAGTTGGCAATTCTGACATCTGTACGACATTGATGCGATTGTTGCTTCCATAGTTCTGTTGTTCTTTACTGTTAAAAAAAGGTGCAGTTAAATGCAAATGACAATGTATACAAACAGTGAATCAAGTATTACAGCAGTGTCTAAAGGGGATTCTGGGAATGTGTCTCAGAAATACGTCGTAGACATTAGTAGAATTAGATGCACCATGCTGTTTTCAAAAGGCATGATAATAGCTTTCAGTGTTAAGGGATAAAAAAATGACACGGTTTAGTTAGGAACTAAAATTTGGAGAGAATTGGATTGAATGAATATGGCAGCAGGCTCTAAAACCAAAGTGCAAGATGTCAATTTAAAGTGGACATGTCCAGTGTGCTTTTCTTGACAAGGAATTATTGTCTGTAAAGGAATGATTAAACACAGTGAACTGTCAACAAATGTATCAACATAGACATTTTTCTGGAGCAGTTACTCATCTGCTTGAGACAGGTACCAAAAGTACAACCAGTTTAAATTAAACTGCTACAATAGCATACTAAAAATTCTGTAGTAGTGATATCTAAACAAAAATAACAAGCTCAAGAAAATATAGCAAACCAGTGTACAAGTTACTGTCGTATTTACAGCAACACAGGCATCACAATTATAATTCAAGTCCAAAATATATTAGGATAAGCAGGAAATGCAGCATATATAAAAACTCAAACCTCACTTTGGGCTTGTACTGGGAAGACCGGACATTACAAACCTGCCGAATTAAAGCAACTTTAACCAAAGTAGTAACTATGCTTGTTGGCGCAAAGGATGCGAGGAGCACTTGCACCAACTTTTAGAAATGTACTTCAGTCTGGTTCCAGGGTCTTAATCAGCAACAATGGGTTTTTGCTCAGTCCCCCCAAAATCCTGACCTGCAAACCAATCTCGCACTTGCTGGTAACTCATTTTTGATTTCTTGCATAGAGTGTCAAGGTCTTTTTCATGTAGTGTGCCTGTTGAAAGGTAATATGTTACCAATGGCTGGATATCAGGGGTGTCTGCACTGGTTGCATTTGCTTGAGATTTTCTTTTGCGGCTACCCCCCGCCCGAGTAGATGTCCCAGAGCCACTTCCGTTAGCTAAACCGCTGCTGCTCTGCTGAGCGGCGAGTTCTGCCAAGAACTGGTCGCGAACCCCCTTCACCCAGCGCAGCTGCCCGTTTTTAACGGCATACCGTGTGTCCCCAAACCACTGAATAACATCTGCCCGGGGTAAACCTGTAATCTTAACAAGTTCGGTGTAATCTTCACTCTTGGGCCACTGGCAGCGTAAGAAGTGCTGCTTTAACAAATCTAGCTGCTCCTTGGTCTTTCTTGGTCGCCCAGCCGGAGTGAGGGCAGGGGATGTGGATGAGGGAGCCTTTGAGGGGGTTTGTGCGGGACTGGCTTTGGCTGAGTGGGCGGACTTCTTTGATGTGCTGATGCTGTTTGAAAGCGGTTTATTAGGCGAGGCAGTCAGTGGTGGGCTGCCAGAGGGGGAAGAGTAGGGAGAGCTTTTTAATATACCTGATGGTTCCTGTGGAACATCTGGCTCAACCTTGCAGGTCTTAGTCAGTTGTAACGGTTGCTCTTCACTTTGTTCTTCATCTTTCAAACTGTCCCCATCACCAGAAAGCTCCTCCATAACTTCATACCCTTCTGCCTCAAGGACCTTTTCCCCAAATGCTTCCAGGCTGTTTGACAAGAAGGTCTGAAAGAAATGTGAATTTCTAATCCCATTGCCACGCGCCGCCTCCTGGCCCTTCACCCCGTTTAGTTGACTAGTCTTTTGTGTAATAAGCGGGAGAGGTTGAATTTGTTGATCTTGTTTACCTCCGGTGTGCTGAGAGTAGTTCTGGGCCGCAGCAAGGCTTCCTCTACCAACCCTCAGCTGGTACCGGCTGTCGCTGAACCATTTACGAATGTCGTTACGGCTCAGTCCCGTTTCTTCCTGCAAACGTCTAAGCTCTGCCTCCGCAGGCCAGTTCTCTCTCAAAAAGCTCTTTCGAAGGGCAGCGAGCTGAACTTTAGACTTTTTGTAGCGCCCATGACGGTGCTGTCTTGAAGAGGACTCTGAGAGGTCAAGGGAGACGTCCGCTGCTATACTTGTTGGTGTGTCTGCTGGTGGGCGGTAGAAGTATGAATCCTGAGGAGGTGGGAGGGTGGAGCTGAAACACGGGACATTGGGTTTGACGGGTTTATAGGAATCTGGTGACTCACACTTTGGTTTGTTCTTCTGGGGGTTAGAGAGAGCACCCTGTACTTCATCGACACCCTTATCCTCAATTACCAATTCCTCGCAGCTCTTGCTCTTAGTTTTGGCTTCCTCGTTCGTCTCAGTAGAATCATCACAGGGCTCGGGCACTGCCAGCTTTTGACGCGTCTCCTCTATCTCTTCTGAGGACCAGCTGATGCCGTATTTAATTCTCTGCACCATAAACCACACCTTTACTTTGTCCAGTGGCAAGGCACACACCCGCGCCAGGGTGGTGACCTCACAGGATGATGGGTATGGAAATAAGTTAAAGGCTTGGACCAGCTCCGGGATTGAGTCAAGTTCACGGGTTTGATCCGACTGTGTCCATACCAGCTTCAGACCCTCTGACACCAGAGGCAGGCACACAACAGAGTTGTGGTTTGTGGTGAAACTAGCCACACCACTCTCATTGCTTTCAGCTGAGCTGGCAGAATGGCGCAAATCCTTGGAAGAGCGCTTAGCTTCGAGTTTTACTTCACATTCTGTCTTTGTTACTTTTCCTCCAAAGGGCCCCTTCATGCCTATAAGCAGTCCATTTTTGCCATTATGTTCACTGTAGGTTGCCATCTGGGATATGAAAATAGGGTCTTTCACCTAGAAAAAAAAAAAAGAAGAAGAAGAAAAACACTGATTTTTAGTTGTTGATGTTTCGTACTCGTCTCAGCTGCCAAAGTGTTTTCACAGATAAGATAACTGTCGGGCGAAGGAACATTTCTTCTGATGAGTGCAGCCAAGAGAATAGACTATGATGTTTTCACAACTTTCAGTTCTCATTCATTCTCAAAGTCAATTATCTGACAGCTGGTTGCCCCCTCCCCCCTACTTTGCACTCCTTATTCTGAACTCCCAGCGAAACTTGTCGTCTACTCTGTCGAGACTGGGTTCCCCTCCCCCAAAGTGTGGTGCCTGACTTTTGTTTTGTGTGAGTGGGGGGATTGGTCGCAAAGGGTGGGTGCGTGGGGAACGGGGATCTATGAGAAATCCATCACAGTCTACTTTCTCACCCCTTCCCAGCCAGGCTTTGTTCCACTCCCAAGTTCTCTGTCCCGAAATACGAGTGTAGCCTCTTCACAAAAGGCAGATACCACAAGAGAAACCTGTGGAAGGAGAAAATGAGTTGCATTAGTCACACTCAAGACCAAGTCTAGGCACTCTCGGTACTTAAAAACAGGATAAAACACCAACTTCATTAGTTTAAAAAAAAGGTTTGAAATACTAAATGAATATAAATGTAGTTTTGTTCTTGAGCAACAGGTGTTAAACCAACACTTCCAGCACATTAAGCATGAAAACATCATGTTTGTAGTTAGAAAGCTGCATAAAAAAGGGAATTGTGATTCAGAAACTTTGTTTTTTTTATTACATTTCTGTCCCTATGCAGTCACTGCTCTATTATATTAATAAGGTGTTTGTAACTACTTATTGGACAGTGTCTTACAAGTAACTACGTGTCCTACAATTGTATTTACGAGCTCTTTATTTAGGAAAGCAAAGGGAATATTGCGCATTTACTTAGGTTACGCCATGGCCGACGATTAAGGTCGCTTGAGCCACGCAATAAATGTTCCAAGTGTACAAAAAAAAACACAAAAAAACATAAGCAAACAATTATGAAACCACTTGTCTTAGTCATTCGTGACACATTGAACCCCACGGGGATGAGATCATGTGGTGGCCTCCCCTGCGTTTCATGTGGAACTTCAATGTGCTGTAAGAGTTTTGGGTTTTTTAGTGTAACAAAAAGCTATAAAAGTTGCTCTCGGTTGCCAATCACAATAGCAGCCCAGTGTCTCTCTCCCCCCCCCCCCTTTATGGCGTACTAACTAAAAACGCTTCGCACTGCACAGGCGCACTTCGCCGTCAGACACGCTTCAGTGAAACATTAAAAATAAACTTACCGAAAATGCCAAAATAACCCGTTATCCGCGAGGTCCGTCTGTGCGTAAAGGCAACAAAAGAGACTCGGAGTTCCCCCTCGGCCACTGCGCTTTTTATGGCCGAAGTTTAGAGGAAGAGCAGGGAAACAATGCCGTCCGTCTGTCGGTTTGACCCTTGTCTTATTTATCAAGCACCTCGATAGATTACGGTCGGGATACAAAGATGCGAGGCGACCAAGTTTTGTCGCCTTTTCGTAGGAGTTGGGTCGTCGGCGGAAATCCTGCCGTGCGGGACTCAAATCTCTCAATCCGCGAGATTCAGGGTCTGAATTTCAGTCGCCGTTACTTCGTCCTTCTCGGTCCATCCGTTGTTGCTTTTGTTCTTTAACTGAGAAGTGTTTTCGCTGTCCGGCCAGATCGAGGCGAGGCGGAGCCGAGGACCAGGAAGCCCAGAAGGCCCAACTGACTCTCCCACAGTGACGGCGGGGTGGGTGTGCCAGTCTGGGAGAGCAGGCCGTGGATTGGAGGGAGGAGGCGCCCGTATAATAAATCCGTGGCAGTAGGCTAAACATTTTCACGTCAACCTCCCCCCTCCTCTCCTCTCCCCTCCCCTCCTCTCCTCTCCTCCTCTCTCCTCAAATCAGGCCCCAAACATCTCATGATTTTTAAACGTGTATCAACCTCTTGTTAAATCCAAACATTGCATTCATCCATCTCCTACTTTTCTAACTTAAGAGTTGTACATAGCAGGATTTTTTAATCATTTTTTAATGTACTTGCAGGACCCTGGAGGTCCGTAGACATCACGAGGACGCTATATATTCTGGAAATGTGGGCATTTTAGCAACATGGGGGAAGTTACATTATACATTTTGAAAAACTAACACATTACGGTATTTTATAAACACATTCTACTACTTTTAGACAAATTTTGAGCCGAAAAATAATCTAAATAATACAATAATTGTTTTGCTGGCAGCATAGAGAAGGCTTTGAAACCTTCATGTTGAGGAATACAATTTACAGAAATTAAAACGGAACGTTTAAGTAAATAAATAAAATATAATAAAAATCCAAGTAATTACAAGCATTTTAAATTTGCCCTGAGGGTTTGACCTCAGAATCTCTAAAACCATGCGCCTGTATGAATTCCCAATGTATCACCAAAATTAAAGACCAAGAGACATTTAGATGTACTGATCAACAAAGTTAAAAGAAATTACAATTACAATTATGTTGGATTTTTCTTTGTATTATTAAGATAGAAGCATACAATCAACAGTGTGTGTCCTTGAGCAATATGCTGATTCCATATCGAGTCAGAGGTAGCAATTATAATTCTTTGTAATGCTAAATGGTAGAATAATATATACAAGATGTAGATATTCATCTTTCTGCAAGGGATCCAATCCTTTTCATGTAAGACATCTTTTTTTAAATCAGTTTGAAAATGCTGTCGTTTTGATATTTTGTCGAAGGAATGAGAAGTGAAAACAGCAGCGAGTTAACATTTATTTATTTAACCAGTTTTTACTTAGCCAGTCATATACGTAGTAGTGGTAGTAGAAGTAGTGTTGTGTATATACTGTACATTAATAGAAATATAGCAATAAAATGCTAAAAGTAAGTGAAAAAGTACACAGGCATTTATACGTCTATAAAGTATGCCATCTTTGGATAGTTGTGATTTTATATACTGCTTAAGAAAATACATAAAATATAGCATTTTTCAGCAATTTCTTTTTTGTGTTAATTCCGAAAATATGCTTGCGCATCCTTCACATTTACCTCAGACTTCATAGAAATGCCTTCATTACGTGCTCAAGTAGGAATACATGTATATATCTACATAGTTATTGCAACAATAATCCTTCAAAAAACATTGTTTTCACTCAGTGTTTGTCTTCTTTTCACCCTGATCTGATCGGAAACCACTGAAATGGCAACAATGAGTTTATCTGAAATTTATAGTTTTTTGTAGTTGAAACGCAGTATGATACTGTCACTTCCGTACGGATATGGGAAATGTTTAGAACCGGTTACTAGCCAGGGTGAGCACAAAGCGTGGCAGGCGTAGGAAAGAAGGCACAACAGCTGACAGCCAGGAGAGATATGGGACTTGGGTCAGGAGGAATTTTAGGGAAGTGTAATCAGTTACACTCCGTCCTGGAAATAAACACATGAACAAAATATTAGAATCATGGGACTGTTTTTTTTTTTTTTTTTTGCTCAAATCCAAAAAACAAAACAAAAACGTAGACAGCTGATAAAAACTTACCACCGACATCTTGAATCCCATAGCGCCTTGCCAGGTCACAAGTCAGCAGTACTTTCCCAGTCAGAGACATCAGATTTTTATCTGTCACGCAGAAGGAGAAACCAAAGAATGCAAAAGAACAAAACTCTGTTAAACCAGCATGGTGCAATGAACAGCACGTGCAGATCTTATACTGAGTGAGGAACACACAGTGTAAGATCTGCACACAGTACATCTTACACTGTGTGTTCCTCACACAGTGTAAGATCTGCACATATACTGTGTGAGGAACACACAGTACATGTGCAGATCTTACACTGTGTGTTCCTCATATAAACATACAATCTCATATAATCCTACCTTTTGCCAGGTTGACAATGCACATCCCACTCAATTCTGTAGTTTCTCCATTGGCAAATACATCTTTGAACTGAGCAAAAGACAATACAGAGATTTAGCAAAAAAAACCAAAGTAGCCAATATGGATTTGCATACCAAAGATTTGCTGTAAAGAGAATAGTCTACCTTGGAATTGGCATCGTCTTTCTCCAATATAAACTGAGACACCAACTCTGTTTGTACCGCTCCCGGCCACAGACTGACAGAAGACACTCCCCTACTTTTCAGCTCCACAGCCATGTCTGCTGCCAGCCTGTCACACTGGAAACAACCCACAAAAACAAAACAGGATTTTATTACACTGACAGCACATGTAATGTGTTAACAGAAATGTGGGACTTAATGAGAACTTACTGCAGCTTTACCAACGCCATATGGCACGTTGAAGAGATATCGCAGCCCCCCCATGGATGAAATGGTGACGATCAAACCTCGACCTTGAGCCACCATCAAGCGGGATGCATGAACTGAGAAGAAATAGTGGCCCCTGCCAGATAAATGAAAAAAGGAAATCAAATATGTTTTTAATCACATTATGTTTCACATCACTCTCTCGGTTTCTTGTTGTGTTTTTTTTTTTTTCAAAAACAAAGACGCTACGGGCACAAAAGTTATGATGCACTCAAAACTAACAAATGACAAAAACAAAATGAGTAACAGCTGATGTCTGGAAAAAACTGTCACTAGACACGAGGATATGACTCATTTGACTTACCAGACGTGACTACGGTGAGCACAAAATCCTACCTGAGGCCCGTGTTGTTGATGGAATCCCAAATGGACGGATCCGTTTCCCAGAACTTGGTGCCCATAGTCCCAAAGATAGCCTGGAATAACACATGATGTTGAGAGTTCAGGTGAAAGGGTCACACGGGGGGCAGTTTATGATTGGGACTCTTTAAAAGTCGTTAAGTGTTCCATAAGTAATTACCAGCCGCAACAGTGGCACTGGTATTGTGAGTATGTCATCATGGCAAAATGTGGTCACGGAGACGCCTACTGTAGCAGGAACTACCACAGAAGTGGTTTTGAATCTTTGCCAGGTGTTTGTTTGTAGTTCAAGTATGTGATACATGGAGTGGCATCTACCTGTACTCCAGCATAGGCATTGTTCACCAGGATATCCAGCCTGCCATCCTGCTCAAGTCTGATCCGTTCAAACAGGTCTTCAATTTCTTTGTCTTTCGTAGAATCACAGATAACTGGCACACACTTTCCACCTCTCTCCTGCACCTGTGATGACAACACATCCACTGTGAGAGATGGAGACAGATCCTGAGTGAAGCACCAGTACAATACTACTATACTACTACTACAATACTACTATACTACTACTAC